>APFE030215323.1:0-12556 GCA_000404065.3 Pinus taeda
AAATTAATGTATCATAATATTGAGACATTAATTACTAGTTATTATATTTAAATTAAATGAACTTACTTTATGAAACTTTTAAAATAAACACATAATTTAATTAGAATATCCAAACCCTCATCTTATATTCTTGAAATAAAGTTTATAATTTGGTCAACCTCATGTTTATAATCTTGAAATTAATGAACTGTTAATTATTCGTCCAACTGAATTTTCCAATATTGTTATTAATTCGCTAACATTTTCATTCTGAAATTTTGTGCCGAGATATAATTTGGAAATGTATGCTGACATCAAACCATTTTAAGCATGGCTGATTTTTCCAATATCGTTATTCATCCGTTGACATTTTCATTCTGGAATTTTGCGCTGAGATATAATTTGGAAAGGAGTAGTCTAACAAGGCAGAGGAATTGCCTGGTTTCCATCGTCGCCTAGAAAAACATCCGGCTCTGGCCATCGGCAATTCCTCCGTCATTCGCCAGCTCCGTCGCCCTCCGTCACTTCATAAAAGCAGACTCTAATTGTTCTATGTTTTTACCCTTTTATAGGCATATTTTCTAGTCATTTACAGTATGCTAGTTGTGGGATCCAAATACAAATCCATCATACTAAACCCATCTTTTACGCTGCAATTTGTATAACGGATTTAGATTCAGTGTAATACGAAAAGATATTAATGGAGAAAATGATAATGGTATTTAATTATTCATGTCCATTTTCAAGACTCAAAACTAAAACTACATGCCTGGAATATCCATGAAATCTTCCCAGAGCATCCTTGAAATGGCCAGCGAGTCCCTGATGAAGTTCTCAGCAGTTTGTCTACATTTACTAGGGTTCCCCAAGTGCCTGAAATGCCAGAACAACTGGTAACCAGTTTTCTTTTAGTGGGGGGCGGCGAGAAGGTCCCTATTCAACATAATGATTAAGCTATTAATTCTTTCAATGAGTTCAGATGTCAACCAAAATTTGTTTAGAGATTCTGGAACAACTCTTGTTGCTCAAGAAGCTAACCATCACTGTTAGACCATTTGTAAACAAGGTGTATCTCAACCAGCCTATGAGGATGCTCTTCTAGAACCATGTCTTCATCGAATGTGGTGACACAACTTCGTAGAGGAATTTCATATCTCCTTTCACTATTAGCTTCTGATATCTTCTTTCAATGCCTAACTTCAGACCCATGAGGAGGCCTTTTGTGACTTGTCTTTACCACATTTTTAAAGATTTTACTCAGGCATTGACAAAAAATATGTGTCCCTCCTCTCCTCCTTTAGAATTTCCTCCACTCTCCGACTTTCCCCTTTGATGCTTTGTCAAATTTTAATTTTACTCAACTTGCTGGTTGGTTTCAAATGAAATCCTTTCTGGTTTATGAGAACCATATTTTTTTACCCTTAAGCATAGATTGAAAACAACTTTCCAAGCTCTTGTTTTTGATGAGATCCCTTTCTGCCTTCTCCATGTACCACACACCTTTGATATGTTCATGTCTTCTACAGTCTCTCTAATCACTGCTTTGATTTTTAGCTTCACTTGTTTCTCTAAATTACTCTACCCTCCAAAGAGCCTATGTTCATTATTGAAGATCTTAATGGATGCTCCTTGAAGATGCTTGACCTAATTCATTGCAGTTTATTTTTTTAATAATATATGCTTTCCCTTTTTCAAGATGCATTAGTAAAGATTTGTAGTCTCTTTATCCTTACATAAGTACATGAGAGTCTATTAACTTGCGTTCTCATGTCCCATTTTTCCTTCTATTGACTTTTCAAATAACCTTAGAATTTGGGAGAAGGCTTAACTAGCCTAATGTTTTTGATAATGTAGATGTAATGTTGTTTGGAGAACATTAGTTTATAACATATCCAATTTTGTCTCCCCTGGCCTGAAAAATTAACTGTTGTGATGTTTTTGTGAGCTATAAATACAATGGAGCTCAGAATTGTTTGGAACATGTAACCACTCCTTATTTACGAGGGATTCTAATGGATTATTAGAGCTTTGGTTCCACGTTTCCTCTTTTTTGGTTGTCCATGCTTAAAGTTTTTATATTCCTTTGAATATTTGGTCATCAGTGTAGGGCAATCTATGTTATGTGTGGAATTGCCTAATATATACAAGCATTGACAAATTAAAATGGTAATTTGTATATCAACTACTTTATTTTAGATTGGCTTTTTCCTCAACTTTTTTGTTTAGGAGATAAGATAAGATTACAATAAGATAAGATGGGAGAAGGCAGCAATTATTGATTGTCTTGAAGTTTCTTTGTTTATTCAATCACTGTACCTAAATGAATCTATTTATCTTTTAATAATGTTGAAATGGGATGAGACCAGATAGTCTACATTTGGTGCATCTACATGCAGTTTATTGGGTCAAATCCTACAATATATTTTTGCACAGACAGATTTGTCTTTGTGGTCCTTTGATGACCACCTTGAATTTGCCTTCGAAACACCACAACTTGCTATTATTAGCCTTAAATATAGTTTTAGGTGATTGACTTAGTTGTGTCTCTCCATGAATGTCAATTGTTTTACTTTTGCTGAAACAACTCTGCTTAACTTATTGTTGTCTATTTTGTCCTTGCTTGACGAAAAATTACTCTCTATCTCATATATTAAGGACAAGAAATAAAATAGCTAATGGTTATGTGTGTCTGTGTGAGAGAGAAAGAGTGTGTGTGATAGCCATTCATACTCTACCCAAGAAATAACAAACAAGGATACAAATAATTATTATTTTGTCATGAAGGCTTTTACAGGAAGTGAACTTTGGACCTTATTATGTTGGCATGCAGGTGTCAAGGCTCAAGTTGCATCAATTGAACAAGCAACTGTTGAAACTCCTGAAAAGGTTGAAGCCCTAGTGGTTGTTGTAACTGGACCTTCGAGAGGAATTGGCAAAGCCATTGCTCTGTCACTAGGTAGAGCAGGCTGTAAGGTGCATACTTATATCATTGCCTACTTAATACATGCAATTACAATGGTTGTTTGCACTCATTTATGATAAACTATTTACATATTTATTTATTAGAAAAGGAAGAGGGGACAAATGATGCAACAATTGACGTGATGAAACTTTCTCTCTTGTTGCTTTACATGAATATAATGCATGAGGAATAAGGCGAGTTTTTGCACTATTAGGAGATGCAATATTTTATTTTTGTAGATGGTCTCTGTTTAATACATGACCTTTTTTCATTGTGTATTCATACAAGTCATGTATGACATGACAAAGGAAATGCCTTGTAATTGTAAGAAGGGAAAAGTGTTGGAAGTTTGACAATGAATTATGTAAATATGAGTAATAATTGTATTAGTTACTACTAGTTAGTTATATAACGAAACAATAGTTATGTAACGAAGGAGGCTTGTATAAAACTAGTGAATGCTCGAGAAATGTAATTGTGGAGAGTCATTCTTGAATTAATAGAGATTCCAATCCCTTGCCCTGTGGATGTTTCCTTCACACCCTGTCAAGGTTTTACCATGTAAATCATGTGTTGTTATTTGTGTGTTTGAATTCAGTTTTCCAGTTAGATATGATCTTTTCTTGGTCAATGTATAACTGAATGTTTATTTTCTTTCCTCATTTCCCCTATTCGAACTACAATTGGTATCGGAGCGTTAGTTGAGTTTTTGAAGAGCTAAGAGCTGTGAATGATGGGGCTGTAAATGCTCTGCGTGACGAGGAGGAGTCTGGAACGGGAGGCCAGTGTCCACCTGCGTGAGTAGAGCGTCCATCTACATGCGTGGAGGAGGCACTGTATTGTTACGTGTTGCCAGAGCAGCCTGCCGCAGTTGTGAAGGCTCTGCGTGTGTGTGAAGGAGAGGTTCACCTACGTGGAAAAGCCCATTTGCCTGCGTGAACTGCCTGTGTGAAGGCAAGGAGGAGACGTTGGTGAAAGTTTGAAGTAGAGATTCACTGCCCTGCGTGAACTGCCTGCGTGAAGGCAAGGAGGAGATGCTGGTGAAAGTTTGAAGCAGAGGTTCACTGCCCTGCGTGAACTACCTGCGTGAAGGAGAGAAGGAGACGTTGGTGGCAACTTGAAGCAGCCAAACTCCATCTCTGCGTGTGCTGCCACTGCGGTCCCCAAACCTACGTTGAGGCCCTGTCCAGAGTAACGGTGTGCAAGGGAGGACTGCGTGCAAGAAAAAAATTGTTGGGAAACTGTGCCCTCTGCATGCTGGTCGTGGAAGTTTGCCACTACCCAGAAGAAGATGTTTTCCAGAAGAAGACGTTGGTGAAAGCTTGCATGGACCCTCTGCCTGACTACTGAGACACTGTGTGGACCACTGCTCTCTGCGTGGATTGCAAGGAGGCCCGTTTGTTGCTTACGAAGAAGTTGTATTCTCTGCGTACTGGTTGAAGAAGCAAGAGTCGCTGCCTAGTCAAAGTCCCTGTCACTGGAGAAGGAAACCTGCGATTGCTGGCCAACCTTTGCGTGCTGCAAGAGCTTGATCAACAGATATGGATCTGGGTATTTTTAATGCTTGAGAGAAATTTATTTTTCCATAAAATTTTCAGAAATTAAAAAACAATAAAAATAAAGGGGAGGATTTATTCAAATTTTGGAGGAAAGAACTTCAAGAAAATCAAATCAGAAATTTTGTTGAAAACAAATAAAAGGAGTTGATTTATTCAAATTTGGAGAAAAAAAAATCAAGAAAATCTTTCTTGTTTTCACAAAAACAAAGGGTTTGAAATGAAAGAAAGGGTTTGCAAATAATAATAATAAAAAATTGCTGAAGGGTTATTTTTTGGGGAGTTATTTTCTTTACACAAAAGTTTTTATTGAGAAAAATACAAACCCTAGTTGAAAGACTGAAGATTGAAACCCTAGGAAAATGGCCAAGATGTTGAATGCAAAATTCGAGGTAGAGAAATTCACCAGAAAGAGCAATTTTTCTCTTTGGAAATTGAAGGTTAGAGATCTGCTTTCGCAACAAGGGTTGCACAAGGCATTGGATGGGGCAACTAAGAAATCGGCAACCATGACTGATTCAGAATGGGAGGACTTGGATGCCCGAGATCTCAGTACCATCAGGTTATGCCTGGCGGATGAGGTTCTCTTCAACATTGTTGAAGAGAGTACAGCTTCAAGATTGTGGGAAAAACTAGAAAAACTCTATATGACAAAGTCATTAACCAATAGAATTTATCTGAAAAGGCAGTTGTACAGTCTTCAAATGAAAGAAGGTTCAAAAGTTGCAGAACATTTGAATGTTTTTAATACACTTATATGTCAATTAACAGATATGGAAGTTAAAATTTAGGAAGAAGATAAATCCATAACATTGTTGTGTTCTTTGCCCGAATAATGGGATCACTTCGTAACTTCAATCAGCTTGAGCACTGTTGATTCTTTGAAGCTTGAATCAGTAGTGGAAGCTCTCTTGTATGAAGAAGTATGAAGGAAATCCAGTACTGAAACAGCTACATTAGAAGCCATGGTATCTAGAGGACGCTCAAAGGAAAGAGGAGAAAAACCAAGGGGGGTCTTCGAGACCTAAATCGAAGGGAAATAAGTGTAAGGCAAAATGTTGGCACTGCAATAAAATTGGACACTTGAAGAAAGATTTTTGGAAACGAAACAAATCCGATAACCCAAAGAAGGAATTGAATCAGGTCAATTCAAGTATGATAGACAAAGTTTTATCTGTTGAAGATGTATGTATAATAGATGAAACTTAACTTGAATGTAATGTCTCTCAGGGTTTAGAGAGATGGTTATTAGACTATGGTGCTTCTCATCACATGTGTCCACACATAAATTGGTTTACTTCGTATGAAAATGTAAATGGTAGTTCTATGTTTATGGGTAATAATGTGTCATGTCAGACTGTTGGGATGGGAAATATTAAGATTAAGATGTATGATAACACAGTTAGAACATTAACTAGTGTTAGACATGTACCTGATTTGAAGAAAAATTTGATTTCTTTGGGAGTGTTGGATTTAGATGGTTATAAGTTTATAGGTCAAGATGGCATCTTGAAATTCTTTAACGGAGCCCTAGTGGTTATGAAAGCAGAAAAGATCAAAAATCTTTACAGGTTAAAAGGAAGTACTCAGGTCAGTGAAGCAGCAGTTGCGTCAGAAAAGGAAGAAGCAGGTACTCGTTTATGGCATCAACGATTAGGTCATATGAGCAAGAAAGGTCTTCAGAAACTGATGAAACGTAAATCTCTTCCCGATCTGAAATCCTTGAAGTTAGATTTCTATAAACATTGTGTGTATGGAAAATAGTGTAAATCAAGATTTAAAGTTGGAAATTATAATAGTAAAGATATTTTAGACTATATTCATTCTGATCTGTGGGGACCATCCCCTGTTGTATCATATGGAGGTGCTCTATATTTTTTAATGTTTATTGATGATTTCTCCCATAAAGTTTGGGTCTTTATGTTAAAAAAAGAAAGTTGATGTATTCAATGTCTTTAAACAATTTAAAGCGATGGTAGAGAAAATAACAGGCAAATCTATTAAATGTTTAAGAACTGACAATGGTGGTGAGTTCACTTCAATTGAATTTGAACAATATTGTAAGGATGAGGGAATTATTAGACACAAAACTGCTATTTATACTCCTCAGCAAAATGGTGTTGATGAGCGTATGAATTGAACTCTTATGGAAAGAGCCAAAAGCATGATCAATAATGCTAACTTGCAAAAGGAGTTGTGGGAAGAAGCAATATCTACTGCTTGTTATTTAGTTAACAGATCACCTTCACTAGCAATTAATTGTAAAATTCCCGAAGAAGTTTGGACAGGTCAGTCTTGTGATTATTCACATTTGAGGATATTTGGCTATGATGCTTATTCTCTTATTCCTAAAAGTCAACGTTCAAAATTAGATCCAAAATTGAAATGTTATGTCTTTGTTGGGCATGACTATGCAATAAAAGGATACAAGTTGTGGGATCCTACATTGCAAAAGATAGTCATTAGTAGAGATGTAACATTTGATGAATCTTCTCTTTTAAAATCAAATGTTGAAAGAATTGAACATGAACAGGTATCGCCAAATCAACGAGTTCAGTTGGAGGCTAGACCTTTCAATGACAGTCAAAAGGAAGAAGAGACTTCTGGAGAAAAAGGTGTTGAAGACACAAAAGAAGTCGTTGAAGATTCTAAACTAGTTCAGCGACCAATCGCTCTAAGAAAGTCTACAAGGGAAAGGAAATCTCCCAAAAGGTATGAAGATTTTGCTTCTTATTTTTCTTTGATTACTGAAGATGGGAACCTTCTTGTTATCAGGAAGTGGTAGATGATACAGATAGCAAAAAATGGAAAACGACTATGGAAGAAGAAATGGATTCCTTAGCCAAGAATAATACCTGGGATCTTTTAGAGCTTCCTGAAGGGAGAAGTGTTGTTGGATGCAAGTGGGTCTTCAAACTGAAACGGAAAGTTGATGGAAGTATTGAAAGGTATAAGGCGAGACTGGTAGCAAAAGGGTATTCTCAAGTTGAAGGTATAGACTTTCATGATATTTTTTCTCCAGTTGTAAAACTTATTTCTATTCGTACTGTGTTGGCACTAACTGCGTTACTTAATCTTGAGTTAGAATAGTTAGATGTTAAAAAAACTTTTATACATGGTGATTTGAATGAAGAGATATATATGGAACAGCCAGAAGGTTTTGTACAAGGTCGCAACAGAAGATTAGTTTGCAAACTGAGGAAATCATTGTATGGTCTGAGGCAGTCTCCCAGAGAATGGTACAAGAAGTTTGATTTCTTCATGGTGAGCCAGAAATTTATAAGAAGTGAGCATGATCGTTGTGTATACTTCAAAAGTTTCAATGGCATATTCATTATCTTAGCTTTGTATGTTGACGATATGCTTATTTCAA
The DNA here is from genome assembly GCA_000404065.3 of Pinus taeda. Lineage (NCBI taxonomy): Eukaryota > Viridiplantae > Streptophyta > Pinopsida > Pinales > Pinaceae > Pinus > Pinus taeda. The sequence goes on from APFE030215323.1 coordinate 7,871, forward strand.
GCAAAAGCATGGAAGAGATCAACAGGTTAAAGGCTCATCTCTCTAGGATGTTTGATATGAAGGATCTTGGAGCAGCAAAACATATCTTGGGCATGGAGATACACAGAGACAAGAAAAATGGTAAGCTTTGGTTATCATAGAAGAAGTATGTGGAGAAAGTACTTGAAAAGTTCTGTATGAACAATGTGAAACCTGTTAATGTTCCATTAGCTTCCCATTTTAAGCTTTCTTCGGTTTTGAGTCCTAGAACTGATGAAGAAAAGTAGTATATGTCTCATGTACCATATGCAAATCCTATAGGCAACTTAATGTATGCGATGGTATCTACAAGACCTGACATTTCACATGCAGTTGGAGTTGTCAACAAGTTCATGGAAAATCCAGGTGAAGAACATTGGTGAGCGGTGAAATGGGTGCTTCGATATCTAAGAGGCACAAGTGACCATTGCATCGTCTTTAGTGGTAGTGAAGGATCAGTCTACGGATATGTAGATGCTAATTATGCAGGTGATTTGGACAAAAGAAGATCTACTATAGGTTATGTATTTACTCTTGCAGGTGGTGCAATTAGTTGGATTTCAAAGCTTCAAGAAACAGTTGCATTGTCCACTACCGAAGTTGAATATATAGCTGCTTCAGATGCCAATAAAGAAGCAATCTGGTTAAAGGGTCTGCTTGATGAGATTGGAAGGACGCAGGAGAAAGTGGATGTACTTTGTGATAGTCAAAGTGTTATTCACTTGGCTACAAATCCTACTTATCACAACAGAACCAAGCACATTTATGTAAGGTATCATTTTCTGAGACATGTGATCGATGGTGGAAAAGTAGCTCTTCAAAAGGTCCATATGCGAGAGAATTGTGCAGACATATTCACAAAGCCAGTTACAGTAGAGAATCTGCGATGGTGTTTAGCTTCTCTTGGCTTGCAGAAAAGATGATGAATGGGCATGGACAAGGGATTAGGAAAATTGTTGTCAAGGTGGAGTTTGTTGGAAGTTTGACAACGAATTATGTAAATATGAGTAATAATTGTATTAGTTACTACTAGTTAGTTTTATACCGAAACAACAATTATGTAATGGAGGAGGCTTGTATAAAACTAGTGAATGCCCGAGAAATGTAATCATGGAGAATCATTGTTGAATTAATAGAGATTCTGATCCCTTGCCCCGTGGATGTTTCCTTGACACCCTGTCAAGGTTTTACCACGTAAATCTGTGTTGTTGTTTGTGTGTTTGAATTCAGTTTTCCAATTAGTTATGAGCTTTTCTTAGTCAATGTATAACAAAATGTTTATTTTCTTTCCTCATTTCCCCTATTCAAACTACAAAAAGCAGAGCAGAGGGGTTTAATGTAATACAATTTATCATCTTGAACATCCACTAAGGTCAACGATAACACACGGTAACTGGTACCCTTTGAAGAAGTCCAAGAAAAGTGCAACAAATAAAAGATGATAAGTTAGTATAAAATCCTACCATCCCGAATTTTAATGTCTTATGTAATAAATGATGCATTGCTAAAGGAAGAGAGAATAATTTAGTAATCTTCAAGATTAGTTTTAGCAATGCTGTTTCATAATCTTGTAACCCCCCATACTGAATTCATAATAGTTTTTTTTGGCAGGTTTTTTATGGGCCTTATTTATGGTACTTATTTACTACTTTCAATGTATCTTGAGCATGACATATTGACTAGTTGTGGATTTCATTGTTTATTTGAATTGAATTGTATTTTAAATAGTCCAACAACTGACTTTTGTTAGGTGCGACTTGAACTTTTCTCTTAAGTTTTAACAGGAGATGTGTGCCATGTCCCTTTGGAAGTTTGTATTCTTATATATGTCTGGCAAATTTCTTTTGTTATAGATATTGGGTTCATTTGTTTTAGCCCTACCATGTATGTACTTTTGCAATTTTCTTTTAAAAGTTGCCTTGAGATATTTTTATATGGCTGGGCAATTGTCTTATGTTATAAGCTATTGTATTATCAAATCTGTTGCATTCAATGCCTTGTTTCTAGTAAAATTTTCTTGCAGGCATTCTTGATTAGGTAAGAAAATGATTTTTGCTTGTTTCTCTTTTTCTTTGTCATCTCCCTTTGGAGCCTGCATTCTTATATGTGGTCAGAAATGCTTTTTTTAAATATTTTGTTCTTTGTTAAAACTACCATGTCTGTAGTTTTGCATTTTTCTTTTGAAAGTTGTCTCAAAAACTTTTGTTACAGTTGGATAGTTATCTTGTGTTATATGCTACTTAATTATCAAATAAGTTGCATTTAGTTGCCCCATTTTTTATAAAAATTGCATGCAAGCATTCTTGATCACATAAGAAGGTGATATTCTTCTTGTTTCTTTATTTATATACCTCTATTATAGGTACTAAGTGCTTTATGCTTAATTTGTTTCCCAGCGTTGTCATCGAACTTGTTTGACATGGGTTGGTATTTTCTAATTGCTTGTGTGTTTCAAATCTATTTGTATGTTGACTACCTTCTATTGTTTGAATGAAAATTTTAATCTTAGAATTGGGCAAGTGTGTAGCAGCAAGCAGTGTAAGATTTTCTTAGTCTTTGATTTGCATAATTATGTACCATATGTTTCTTCTTTTGAAAATGCACATGATGCATCTATAATAGTAGACTTCTTTCACTCAATAGACATGTTCTTCCTCAATCTATTATAATGAAATTCATTGTACTCCAGAGTCCATACACAAAGAAATACACATGGCAATAATGATATCAATTTGTTGATAGGCTAGGACCCCATACAATTGATTAACATGTTATGTATTTGTACCACTCAGATTCTATTCATATTGCACCTACAACACAAGCATTTAAATTTAGGGTGCCGCTTCATACTTTGAACATATGAAAAATAGACACTCTGACCACTTTCAAGGTGCGGCTTCATACTTTGAACATATGAAAAATAGACACTCTGACCACTTTCAAGTACCATCCATTGAACTCAGTTACTATTGCTGAGGTTGCCAATTATAGTCTTGTACCTGTATGTTTCTAACATGGCATAGCTCTTAATATGTTTGACATGTCATCATATGATATAACTTTTGATTGCAAGTGATTTCATTATGAACTTTGAATTATCATCATCCTACACGTACCATTTTTTAGATTAAAATGGTTGCTGACCATTTATACTTAAGATGATAGTGATTTCTTGAAGGTATCCTAGCATCCTGATCTTAGTATCTGGTATTAGTGTTGCCCATCAGTTTGTAACTTTGTATTATCGATGCGTGGTATCATGTTGTTTGTATGAATGTTTAACTTTTACCATACTTAGATTTGGTTGTGACATGTTTAAGGAAAATCTTTCATAACAGTCGTGTAGAAATGTGTCTTCTTGGTTTCATATACTTCTTAGTTGCAACTATCATGACAAAAAACAAACAAATTCACAATACCATCATTACTTTGATAAGTAAAGTGAGACAACTCACAATTTTAATTCCTTTCAGTTCAAATGTTTTCTCTGTGAAACATATATTCACTTGAGTCCTGATTAATCATTTTTCTGTGAAGCTAGCAAGTTTCTAGCCTCTTGAATGTTCAATTGCATCACTTTACTCAAATACCTCTTCTTGAAAAAAATCTATATTTTGGATTTCTTTATAATGCAACTCTCAGATCTCAACTGTTTATCACACAAGGCTTTACTATGTTTTTTCTGTAAAGGAAATTGATGAATTCAAATGTTCAAGGCCTAGGCTTTTGCTAGAGAGGAAAGTTAATAAGTTCTAATGCTAAAGGCATTCTAGGCTTTGTCCCTGGCTGATTCTCAGTAATGTTTGCATTTCACTTATGGCACTTTGAAGTTTGTAACTTTGTATCCCTATATTCGTAACAATGCAAACTTCAAAGTTATTAGATCACACCTCATTGTGGAGTTGTAAACTATCTACTTGGCTTTTGGATATCTAACTGGAGTATCACTTTAATATTTCTTTTATTAATGTTTGTTTTCATCCTTTTATAAGTGGTATTTCCTTCCTTCTTGTCCTATGCACTTTGGATCATTTTAACAATTGTCCTGCTCCATAGGTGGATGCTTGCTTTTTCTATTTTATGTGAGATATAGGGAGCACTTTGTAAGATGGGAATGTAATTCTCTTTTCTCTTTAATCAAATGGTAATGTAGGTTCTTGTGAACTATGCTTGATCGATAAAGGAGGCTGAAGATGTTTCTAGAAAAAATATTCTAGTATGGTTCATTTGTTTCTAATTTCCATGTCCTTGTGTACGGATGTATACATCATCATCATCACCATGTGCTAATATTTATTGGTACCATTATAATTATCTCACTTTGACTTCTTGCATCCATCATGCTTCACTATGTACCATGGTTTAAAGTCCCTGGGGTGATCTATTAAGTCCAGAATATATTACGGGTATGGAAGATCAATCATCATAGTAATATCCTTGCTAATCACATGGACCACCTAGCTAGTCGAAATTGATGTGTGTCTATTGCAATTGATTTTTTTCCACAAAGTTCATATAGGGTCAACCCACACGTGTGCCAAAAATTGATATATGATTGTATTTGTTGCTCCCATTTGCTATATAATAGGTAGCATGAAAATTCCAGGTAGGTTAAGTGTTCAGTGCTAGTAAGGCATCAAAGAGTCATCCTGTGCCCATGGTTATATG
>APFE030215351.1:0-24047 GCA_000404065.3 Pinus taeda
TCTAAGGGTCTTGAACTTGGACAAAAAATATTCAATGCAAGAAAAATTATTGGGGTCCAATGTAAGCAACTCATTTTCAAGTTGATGGGCTCTAAGTTCATTTGTGACTCCAAAAACTTTAGTAATCTGCTTCATTGCTTCATCAGGAGTATCAAGTTCTGCAATATGGAACCTAAGATCTGGAGAAATGGACATCCCTATCAAACCACGTGCTTGATCTTGCTTATTTTCCCATTTAGTTTCCTTATCTTCATCTTTCGGTTTGGTTTCTTGGCTTGAGGCTATTTTATAAAGACCTTTATTTCTAAGTAAATCCACAATGTAGGACCACCATTGGAAGTAGTTGGTGTTGTCAAGAATAACTTGGAATGGACTTTCCATTTTAATAGAAACTAAAGCTATATATACTAAAACTAAGCGTTCCAATGGAAATATCTCGAAAAATTAGGTTGGTTCAAAAAAAATAGCTCTGGAAACAGCTTCCGGATGAAGCAGTTATGGGTTTTTGAAGAAAAGTTGATGAAGGCGCCGACGAAGTGTGGGAATGTGTGGAAATAAAAAAAACGCCCCCTTTCCAACAAAAAGGAGACTTGAACTCAAGACCTCTACTCTCATAATTAGCTTTGAACCAAGTGAGCTAGACTAAAAAGTTTGAGAGAGAGAGAGGGAGGGGGGGCTTTGCTTTTATGGTCACTGAAGCTTTGGGTTGCGTGCGTGCTTAAAAAAAAAAAAAAAAAAAAAAAAAAAAAAAAACAAACAAACAAACAAACAAACAAACAAACAAACAAACAAACAAACCCTTGTGGCTTGAAGTTAGCTTTACCCGGAAAACTAAATATTTTCCTCAATGTTTCTGATTTTCCGAGATCACACTAAGGCACAGCGGAAAAGACCATACACATGAGAAAAATCCTTCCTCTCTGTTTCTAATTTTCCCAGATCGCATAGAGTCGCAGGGCAAAGAGAATATGCAGAAATGAAAGGTATAGATCCAGTAATAAAAAAGGAACCTAAATAAACCGAAATAATAAACAGAGAGAAAATAACTAGAAACTGCAAATAAACACTGTATACATCCAGATCTTAAAAGTGACGTAGCTAGGGCTACCAGAAACCTTTTCGCGTGAAACGAAGGGGTTCCTCACTGGAATAGATGCTCCTAACACAACAAAGCAGTCCTCTCGGCCCGAAAGCAGTCAGAAATAGCAGATCTATGAAACAATAGTCGGACGTAGTTCTACCGGCTTCAGATTTGGATCACCAACGGATGCGGCCCTCAAATAGCTCTGATACCATGTAGGAATTTACAGGGTAAGTTCCTCAGACACAACACCAAAGGACACCGCTCACAAACAGATCACAGATCAATACACTAGTATTTTTGACGTGGTTAAAACCCTCAAAGAGGGAAACAGTCCACGGCCTGAGCCAACGCGGCCACTTTCAGGCAATTTATTAATAAAAGAATGAAATTTTACATAAGCTTCTCTCATGAACAGTTAACCTACAAATGACCCTCCATGCTCTTTAAATAGAGATCATGGACCAATCAGGTGTTAAGCCATGGATCAAGTGTCAGTAATACCTAGGAGAGAATGAATCGTCGGATCACTACATATCGTGACCGTCGGATTGTAAGTTACAAAAGTACATAGTAAAGGAACACACTTTACCTAACTCTGTACTAGACCAAGTTATACTTAACTATTTCCTATGTGTCGGAATATCCTAACAGTACTACTACAGTGTAGGATATATGCATTGAATCATTCACTATATTAGTTTGCATGCAAAGTGTTTGATGAAATGCTTAAGTGGTTCAATGATTAATTGCATACAAAATGTTTGATAAAATGCCCCAATGAGTATGTTTTTTGTGGTTGGGGATAATATTGATGCATAATAGTATTTTTGTATTTGATACATGCTTACTTGTATGCAAATACTTTGCTATATTACTTTTCATGTAAAGTGTTTGAAGAAATGCTTACATGTAAATGTAATAGTATGGTAGTTGTTTGAAGAAAAATGTAAAAGTATGGTAATTGTTTGAGGAAAATGTTATCTCTTTGGATGGGATATTATTGTAGTATGATAATATGGATGTAGTTGATATATTCCTATTTTCATGCAAATAATTTGAAGAGTTGCATGTAGGGAATTTGAAAGGTTGCATGCAAAGAATTTGAAATGTTGCATGTAAGGAAATGGAAAAGTGGCATGTTTTTAGTTATTATGTTACAAGTGGAATAAGTGAAATGTTTTTGACTTAGTATCATACAAATGTATGAGAAGTAAAATTCAATTTTTTTTCAAGTGTGGTTAAATTTAGTAGAACTTTGGAGATCCCATTTCCACAATTGGACATTGGATATTGGTCCATTATAGTAGCTTCCTCCTTCTACATTAGTGTGGACCATGGATAGTAAGGGGGTATGCTTATAGGTTGTCAATATTGGTGAATTCTTATTTCAAATTAATAGACACGATGTCTTGATTTTTGGAACATGTGACTGAATGTGTAGTATATGTTGCTTACATGTTGATTTCATGATACCTACTTACATCCTTGTATGTTAGGTTAAATTTTTTAATATTTTGATTACATGTATCAGTCTTGCAAGTTGATTACAAGAATTGATCACTTATGTTTGACTATATGTGTTTATGCGTAGGTGTATTTGATTTGGCATTGCTTATGCATATTGTTGGTTGCATGTGCCAATGTGTGCAATGGAGTAATGGTTGTTGTTATGCATGTATGGTCATGACTATGATTATGCATGTATAGTAGGACAAACATTCCTTGTGAAGTCTTTGTATGCAATTTAGGTCATCATGATGCGATTAGTTGTTATGATGCTAATGAGCTAGTTGAGATAGAACAAGCGATGCAAATCATCATAATGAGGTTGCAACATTAGAATTTGAGATAAGAGCATATCGTCATATAGGTAGTGTATGTTTAGCATGCAGGTATGTAAGTTAAGGATTATTATATCCATTAGGGTTATATACATCAGGTTTATGAACATGTATTTGATGTTATGGTTACATTCATGATAGATTTTATATGATTATTGTGGTTATATGCACATGTGTCAGATAGTCAAGAATGATAGTAACCTATAGTTGTATGCATTGCTATTGTTGTTTTATATTTGATAACTTGATGATTATGTTGGGTGTTGTTGATTAGTATGATATATAACTTACTGTTGTTATACTCTATTAGATTGATGATTAGAGTCATTTCATTGAGATATTGATGTTATAATTTGGATTCATCATATGCGTGATGGTTATGTTCATTGCCTTGAATATCTTGATGTTATATGTATTGTGTTAACCTAGTTTGACCTATGCAGATGGTTATGGTTGCGATATTCACGCATGAACTGACATATTTATGAGATGGTGTCATACTAATCTAGATTGACGTTGCATATGTGTATGAGTTTACCATGTGAACATGTTAGTTAGACATTGTTATGGATATCATGATCTTATGAGTGCTTGAGCTGATGCGTTGTAAAGTTATATTCTGATAACTATATTGATTATGTAGATCACAAGATCACCTCCCTTGAGATACATTAAGGTATCAATTGCTTATGTCATATATTTGGTGCTTGACTATTTCATCTAGTTGATTTATTTAACATGGTATGAATGTTTGATGAATTTCATGGTATTAATGATATGAGTATGTGTTCAAATGATCTTATTTTAAGATATTATTGTACTAAAATATATGCATTGAGACAATTGGTATGTACTTGAGTATAGTAGGTGATAGTTGTAGTATTATGAATGATGACTATGAGTTGAATATGGATTATGACATGTTTGTTATTCTTGGTAACAATTGATTTCAAATTAATAGATATGATTGTCTTGATATTTGGAACATGTGTTTGACATGTGTGAGCGGTTGTAGGGTAACATGCTTGGTATTAGCATGACAAGGTAATAGTTGGTATGTCTATATAACTAACAGTTGGATGGTGTGACAACATATAATAAGCCTCGATTCCAACAAGGTAAAAAGGTAAAAGAAAGGAATTGGTCAAGAATTCCTTTGGCTATGTTTGGAAACCATAATTTCGAATGAATGAGTGCTTTGCACATAGGAAGTTTTCTTAACCTTGATTTTCTCTGACATTATGTGGATATGTGCTATATTCATGAACATGCACTTGACATGTATATTAGCTAGTCTTTAGCTATAGGTCGATCTGTTAAAGGATTGGAGTCCCTTGACAGACGGCGTGGATGTGTTCAGTTGCAAGCAGTGTGCTTGGCAGAATATGATGAGGTAAATAGTGTATTATTATGCTTAATTATACATTAATAGACATGTGTTTATGGTAGCATGATGTAGGTAGTTGCATGGCAAGACAAGTTACCATGAAATCTTGAAGATGGTTTAGGTTGATCTTTCCTTGGGAACAATGGGGATTGAGTCATGGTGTCAGCCTTGTGCTTTTGGTCTTTTGAGCTTCATTACGGTTTTGTTTATGTCTGGTGCAAGGCCTTGCCACTTTGTTGTAGTGTCATATTGTTATGGGCTTTTGTGGTCTTCTTCTTGGTTTTTTCTTGTCTTCTCTTTTGTTGTTTTTAGTCTTGGAAATGGGTTTGGAAAGAGGAAATTTGATGGAAATCGGGAGAGATGTTTGGTACCCAACTAATGATATAAGACCCAAATGAAGCTTTGTGCATGATTAAGCATAGCAGAAGGTAATCCTATGACAATTGGTTGGACTGGTTGGGTCCATTGTGGTAAATGGACAGTAGCAGTGTAGACACAAGAAATGTAACTAGAAAAGGTCAAGTAAATGAATCAGAGGTGTCATATACATTGGCTATGTTGGGAACTATTACTCTCAATGCTTGTGCATAAATAAGGAAGTTCTCTTAACCTAGACCTTATATTATGTGGTAATTATTTTATCATCATGATTATGTTGAAGTTTATATATGTATACATGTATGTATGCATATTGTTCTCTGATAGGATCATCATTGTTTTATGCTAACATGTATATATGTATGTATGTATCCATTTATCTATGTTACTGTCTAATAGGGTTGTCAGGGATCATTCCTGTGGAGGAATTATTGCTTATGCAAGAGAATGACATGAAGAGGTTCATGTTCTTACGAGGGATCAATTGGGAAGAGTAGTCACGAAAAATATACGAGGTCAGTATCATGTGGATATGAATTCATATTGTATACTTGTATTATGCCTATGTTTATGTTATGACGGGTAATGTTGAGGGATACACTAGAAAATTGAAAGAAATGTGGTTTGCCGCATGCTAAGGTAAGCATAGATAAGAAATGAGAAGTAAGGTTTATTGGTAAGGACAGTATGGTTTTGGATGTGTGGTACTACTGTTGTGCATATATTGTATATGTTGTACATGTTTCGTATATGATGTGTTCATATGCAGTGTTGTGTATACATATCATGTGTACATGTTATTTATGCAATGTTATGTACACGATGGTACAAATAGGGTTGCATAGAGATTGCATATGGGGTGTTGTATACATATTGTATTGTCTTCATGATGTATATGCGGCGTGTGTGCATATGGTTCTCTGTGCATGTTGGATATGTAGTGTTATGTACAAATGATGCTATGTACATGTTTGATATGCAGCGCTATGTATCGTGGTGTTGCGTGCATGTTGTACATATGGTGTGATGTACATATGGTGTTGTGTGCACGATTGTAGAAGTGGTGTTGTGAGCATGTGGCGCCATGTACATGTCTTACGTAGGGTGTTATGAGCATGCAGTGTTGTGTACATATCGTGCATGTGATGTTATGCACATATGGTGTTGCGTACACATCGTGCATGTGGTACTGTGTACATGTGGTATTGTGTACACATTGTATAGAAGTGTAGTGTACATGTGGCATTGTGCACACCTTGTGTAGGTGGTGCCATTTACATGTGATGGTGTACACATGTTGTGTAGGTGGCACGGTGTACCAGTGGCACTATGTACATGTTGTACATATGGTACTAATGTACGTTTGGTATTGTGTGCATGGCATTCATGCTATGTTATGGGAATGCAATATTATGTATGTGGATCATGTAGTCATGGTATTGCGGTGTATGTACTCATTGTGTTGTACTCTGTGTAGGTACATGTATTGGGTTGTATTGCACATCGTGTATAGATGGATGCATTGTATTGTATACACTAGGTGTAGGGGTATGTGTTGTATGTCAGGTGTAGATGCATGTATTTCATGGTATGGTATCTCGTGTGGTTGTATGTGTGTGATGCACACATGTGTCTATGACCTAGTTTAGGAGAAGGAACTGGGAGATTTTCAGGCATGGAAACTAATCCAGAGTGTATACGAGATAAATACAAAGACATAAGTAAGGATAAATGAAGGACAAGTATTAGTATTGTATTTCAGTTTTATTATGCATGTGATTTATGATTCTAGTTTATGATGATTACATGTGATCTATGATTTTGATTTATGATGGTTACATATAATTTATGATTTGATGGCTATGTTTTGAGATAACCTGATGTGATATTTTTATACATGTTGATTTGGTCAAATATGCTAGTTTGACTTATTGTGACAGGAAGCGAACAACATTGCAAATATACCTTATTAACGAGCTACCAATGAGGTATGATGTGAATTTATTTCATTTTATTTTAAATATAATGGAAGTTATGTTCTTGGTACAACAATTCATGAACATACCGAGTTGGGTAGTTGAAATAAACTACAAGAATTAGCAGCAACAACGAAAGGAATTAGAACATGCAGTAGTATGCTGGTAAAGCACTTCAGAAGCAGGGCCATTTTGGGACACTAGTACCCAATAATGTCCATTGATTTACATGAGCATGCTATGACTGGTATGATCTGTTGAGGTAGGTATATTCCTTTGTTTTTGTATCTTTAGATGTGAGGAAGCCTTGCAAAGGGATGGACTTCCCAAGATGGGGGTGTTGACGGAACTTGAAAGGTGAGAGACTACATGGAAGGGGTGATAGGATTCTGAGGGACTGTGTAGCAGAGAAGGGAATGCCACTGATGGATTATTTTGGTCACTAAAATTTCCATATGGAATCAGATGCACATTAGGAGTGCACCCAGGAACAATGAGTCGATAATTTTTCACTGAGAGGACAACTGGCACGAGATTATAGCGTTGGACATTGAATGGAGATTTGACTTTGTATTTGTTATTAGGAAAACTAGTGTTCATTCAGAGCTCCTAGTCCCACTAAGATGGGTAGCTATCATAGAAACAAACAAACTAACTAAAGTTACTTGTGTTTTCCTTTATGAGATATAGATGAGAGAGAAGAAGAGAGTACCAACCTCAGTGTTTCGCTTAGCTCCTTGCTTGTTTCCTCTCTCCTTTGACAGAGCTTTGCCACTCTTTCTTCACTTGTCCCACTTCAAAGAACACCTGTAGAGTCAAAGAAGCATAATACCATCAAAGCATAGAGATCTATAACAATAAACAATATAGGATCAGATATATATTAACAATACAAATGCATATACCAATACGAGATTTAGAAATATACAAGAATATGGAGGAAAACTCAAATAGCTTTATTAATAGAAGTAGTAGAAGAGAGGATTACAACCAAGTTGTCTGATCCAGCACCATCCTCCCAGCATGAAAGCCCTCTTCACCTCATGAAAAGCTATATCACCCAAAAATGCAATGTTGCACAGAGAAACCAATAGCAATTCCTTACAAAATACAAAATTCCAGCCTTTGGATCTCTAGGATGAGGGATCCATATATAGATATTTGCAGGTGGGTGAGTCAGCTTCTAGGATTTTGATTAGTGTCATTTCTATGATAGTTCTTGGTTCCACTTGGAGATTTCATGATCTCTTACTCATCCCTGGTCGAATTCAGAGAGGAAAGTGGCAAATGGGCAGTTTCTAGAAGATTCTCTTGGTTTCCACCTAGCCAACTACCTCTGCCATTTGTTTGCTCTCACTTATCGCACCCTACAGAAGGGATTTTTAGTATGCATCATGCTTTTTGCATGTGGAAGGTGAGATGCATCGCACCCTTAGCACTGAGTAGCCTGTATGGTCCAGTTTTGACCAGTTCTAAGTAGTTTTTTAGGGAGAACTTCTAGGAGATGATGTAATCAGCTGACTTTGTTCCTTTAGGGTATGAAACAACACTTTTAGGGGCTTCGAAGCCCTTGGTTTATGGACATATCAGATTGGGGTTACAGGGCCCAAATATGTCTATAACAGTTGCTCCCTAAAGCATGAGGTCGTAAATCTTCTGATGTTGGGTGAAATGCTTTATCATGAGGATCTGAGGTTTTTCGAACTGGAAGTTGACCTATAATAAGATACAATACAATACATTATCTTCATAATATTTTCATAATCTAGCTGAGGCGGACATTCCCATACTCAACTTTATAAATTCATTTTTATGTACATATGACAGACAACTGTCTGTGTGACATACTGATGATTCTGGTAGAGCCATCATTCTTTGGCTTGGATGATTATCTGTGCAGCTATGATGTACATTTGATGTATTTATTTTCTTGAATATATTGTAGCCCAGATGGATGAACCTAGATCTGAGGTCTTCAAACTCGTTCAATCTTCGCCCGAAGTACAAGTTGATCCATGCGAATGGACGTTCGGATGTTAAACATGGAAAGACATCACCCGATTACCAGCCAATGATGTAAGTTGTTAACAAGCGTGAGAGGAATCATCGATAATGATAATGACCCTCAAGGTACTACAGTACAATTCACATGGTGTGAATACATGAGTCAATGTCAAACACCATGCAAAATCTTCCGACAAAAGGCCATTGATGTAAACCTGTCGCCGGAAGTGAGAAACTTGCCATTGAGGCATGCAAGCCTCAAAGTACTGAAAGGGTTGTTCCTAAGTCAACTTCTTGGATAATGAGATGATGTCGACAAGAAGTGACCCGTCGTAGGAAGACCTTAATGAATCCCACTTCTATGACACGAAATGAAGCAAATGATTTTGTGGAGGTGAAAACGATCTGATGATAAAAGGTTCAGGGTGGTGGTCATGAAAGAATGAAGCAAATTATTTTGTGGAGGTGAAAACGATCTAATGATACAAGGTTCAGGGTGGCACTCATGAAAGAATGAAGTGTGAAGGTATTGCAGTGGATGAGATGTAAGCTGGGTTGGTGAATTCTTTGAGCGACTTCTCTTGAACATATTCGCGACACTGAAATGGATTGGTAGCATTAATCCCAAAAATGGATGGTACAGAGGAAAAATGGTGATATGACCAGTGAACGGAATATCCCAACCCAACTCAATCATGGTGATGGAGTGAAAGTGTCACGTTCAAGAGCGACCTACTACCAATAATGTTCTTCAAGTTTTCTTCCCAATTTTCCCCAGTCATTGCTGACCAATACCTCTTTATTTTTGTCAAGCTTGAGGAGGATAACATATGCTAGTTCTATAATTTGCCCTTCGGGCAAACCTACCGCTATGTTTTAACAAGCCTAGTGATAGTGAAACTCGTTCTTGTCTGCATGGACAATTTTGTCGTTATTGTTTTAATGAGCTTAACGACAAACATAACTCGGTCCTTTTCAATTTTAGAGAGTCTAAAAAGAGATGGAAAGGCAACTCCAGTAGTCCTTTCTCATAATATAATCCCTTAAGTGCGAAAAAGTATAAAATAATATGAAATGGATGGCTTTTTGATAGTTTTAATGATCCGAACAAGACAAACACTTTGTATTTTTGTGTAATAATCCCTCAAGTCCAAAAAGATTAAAATATAGAGAAGGGATGGCTCTTCCAATGAATTTAACGAGCTGGAGAGGCCAATTGCTCTGCAACCTTTTCATATATTACGAGTCAAATCAAAAGAGCTTAAAGGAGACTCATTTTTTGAGGAACGAATGATGTTTTTGGATAGAAACTGGTTCTAGGTAAGGTTTGGAACTTTTTCAATCACGACAGTGCAAAGAAGGTGGCTAATAGAATCACTCGTCGTAGCTGTTCCTCAAAAGGGGTAAACAATCAAATGGAGGTGTATGATCAGCTAAAAAAGAGTGCAGGTGATGGTAAGAACACGACCAAGGCTCAAAATCTGAAAATTATGTGATCACAACAGTTATTTACCGAAAGTAGGTTCATTCTTTTAATGAGCTTGAACTTTGGGGGAACATTTTCTCATCGCTAGGTTTATTTTTTAACAAGCTTGAACTTTGCGGAAACATTGCTCATGCCAGTCATATAATAAGGATGTCTCATCGATAGGTTCATATTTTAGGGAGCTTTCCCCATTCGAAACTTTTCTCCAAAGCCTTTTGTTATGAAAGTTAGGAACGACCAACCTACGAGTTTAAAGGGTTAAGAGCCTACAAACTAAGAAAATAAATGGTTGCTTTTCACTTGCATGCAAAAAGTTTTTCATGCCCCCAGGTACAAAAAAATAGAGCTTCCAGGTTACCATACGGAAGTTCTTGCATTTGTAAGATTGTTTCATCCGCATTTGCAGACAAAACACTTCCTTGGCTCTGTCGGGAATAGACATAGCTTTTGACGGAGGAATCCTTTTCTAGTCTACTTCCATTTTCCTAAATGGACAGGGGAGTCAAACTAGTCATATATCCTACGTGTAAACCTACCTTATATATGGGGTTTTCCTGCTAAAGCAGACCAGGGCGCATGCCCCCTGGGTTTCAGTCACAATCACCGAATCACTTGCGCTCATCAAGTGGACGAACTGGAGATTGATGAGATATTCCTTGCATAAAAAGACCAGTTAGGGATGGCATTTGACTAGTAGTTGTGTTTGAACCAGGGAATGAAAGCTAGTCAACTAGGTGGACCACTCTACCTTCATGCGGAAAACACATCACTCGAAAGAGTGAGGAAACAATGGCTCCCATGCTATAAATATAGTCACGTCCAAGGAGTAGATTGTAATCTAAAGGTCCTTGGACTACCATCACATTTAGATGAATGGTTTTCCTTCTCAAATTTATAAGCAAATTTGGAAGGATCCCTAACGGTCAACTGGTTCCTTTGTTGAAGCCTGTCATATTTCGAATCTTAGGCAAAAGCGATGGCGAACTAAGCGCTTTCCAAGCAGTTGAGGAAAGGATACTCACAGAAGCCCCTTCATCTATGATAGTACCAACCATGATCATTTTGTAAGCTTGTACTATGATTCAGAATGGTACATTAGATGGTAGGCAGGGTCTGCCTATTAGATTCCAATCAAAGGAAATGACTAGATTTCTTGGAGGAGGGACCGAATAAAAGGCTGAGTAAATCTCTGATGAACTTCCTTCCTGCGGTAAAGGAATAGGTAGATTTCCCCTAGTTTCATCGGATTATGTGCTAAAAAAAAAATTTGAATGGTGTCATTCTCATTCTCTTTGGTGACTGTATCATTTGAAGGTGGACCTTCTAAAGACAAGACTGGGTCGACTGCCATATCGACCTGTTGACTTTGGTCCTATGTGGACTTAGAGGGTTTATATTCAATGGTAGATGCTTCGACCAACAACAAAGGTGTGTCAAATAGATTTTTAACTAGTGATGGACTCTACAAGAGTTTCTGTTATCCAGGAGGAAGTCGTAGCGATGAAGCAAGACATTTATCCAAGACTCTTTTAGCTTCATCCAGGAAGGGACAATGGTGGATGGCATGATTTCCTTCACACAGTCTACAAGGAAATTCAAATCTTCCTTTTTGTCCATTGACTTCGTTTTCACTAGTTGATGGTGTACTTTCAACATGATCGTCAGAGGTTGAGGACACTGGATTGTCCAAGCGGGGAGACCAGTCCTTTAAGATCCATGGGATGCAAGGACAATCTCGATGATAGTGGTCTCCTTTGCAAATGACACATGGAGATTTAGGTTTGGATGGTTTAGCGTGTGGATTTTTGCCAGACGATGCATGGTTGCCCCCCCTTTTGTCGTTGGCTTCTTCTTCTTCTTCTCCTTCCCTTTCTTCTTCTTCTCAGTTGCTTGCTTTTTGGTTTTACTAGCTTCACCAAGCGAAGAGGAAGAAGGAGAGGGAGAAACAAACGAAGTAGAAGGTTGGGGGGTAACTCTAGTATCATCTAGTTTCTGATTTGATTTCTCAGGAATCGCGGTGCTTTGAATGACAGAGGTCAAGAAAAGCCATACTGGCAGGCCAATTGTAAGTCCTGGAAGGGACAATGTAGCCATATGAGGTGCACCAACATCTCCCCAAGAGGAGAAGGGACTAGGATTCCCCCCAAGGGAAAATCCTTGATTGGTGGACTCCATTTTCTCAACCTAAGACCAATGAGGGAATAGTGATGTTATTCTGATTAAAATAAATTTTATGACGCTTTGACACAACTTGCTTTTTCAATTTTTAAGAGTCGAGAAAAAGCTAAAGATGACTCTAGTCACCTTCGATTTTTAATGAGCCTGAAGTGACAAGTGCTCAGATGGACCTTTTCCTTTAAGGATTTTGAAAAGGAATGAAAGTGACTACTCTGGAAATCTAGATAGAGGGATTACCAAACCAATCGCAAAACTGCAGAATACTTTTTAAGGTACGACAGTCAATATTCCCGAAGGATAAAGGATATAGCCTATTGTGGTCTCCCAATATATACTCGACGGTACATAGGAGCACAAGTCCTTACTGGCACTTGTCGTATCAAAGAGGAGGAATCACCCAACCTACAATGAAAACGATAGTTACCAGGCTCTATGACGTCGGAATACGTCTCTAGCCTAGACTTCTAGATGTTGTGCATTAGGTTCCAAAGCGTTTTTATGTTTGTTGAGGTTTATTTTACAGTTGATTTTTCTTAAGAATTTTTCCTTTAAGGTTCACCGCGTGATGTAGATATACAATTCCTAAATATGCAATCTAAGATGATAAACAGTCATTTACTTTATTTTTGCAATGAAAATCCTAGCTACTATGGAAAGAGAAGTAAAATTCTTTCAACATAGAGCAGAGAGCACACACTAAGATGCATTGTCCTAAATCAATTTCCACATGCAATCTAAATGCAAATGCACATGCATGTATTTGTTTTCCGCTTTCTTAATGTGTGAATGACAAAAAGAATGCTAAGTACAGATTTGAACTATTTTTCTTTCAAAGCGACAGTACTAATAATTTTATTTTCAAAAAATGAAAGGAATACTAAGACAACACTTTGCGATTTCGAATTCAAAAAACAAAAAGAAGACTAAGACGACACTTTGCAATTTCAAATTCAAAAAACGAAAGGAAGACTAAGACGACACTTTGTGATTTCTAATTTAAAATTGATTTCAACACTTGAAATACTATTAATTCAAATAAAATACAATGGCAAAAGTGTAATCGACTATCAAAAAGAGGAAGACTTTATGACACTCTTTTCATTGACTAAAAACGACACTTGCAACACTTTCAAATCAAAAGGCGATAGTTCGATTAAGCTATTGTTTGCAAAGGAGAACTATAAATGATGAAAAATACATAAAAACATTCACAGTTCTCTATCAACGGAGGCTAAATAATGCAAAGGAAGGGAGTTCCAATAGTGATATATTGATCACAGATAGCAAAACTACTGAATAACGCTAAAGGAAATGAAGAAAAAAACCAAAGTCTAGAGACAGTATTACTCAATCATCGCACCTGTAACACAAGGAAACAGGGATGCATCTCACCCATAGCACACGGGAGGTGCGATGCATCTAGACTACCAATGAGAGACAGTGCGATGGTCCAGGGATGAGACTGAGCTTGGTTTTTTCTCACATTTTGCAACTTAGTTCAGAGATTTAGGCTGAGCTAATGATAGGCAGTAAACATAAAGCATAGGGTCTGATCTAATGAGGTTACTTGAGCTACCACCAGGGCACTTAGGATGTTTGCAAGTAAGATGTTCAGTTCATAAACTAACCTAGAGATTGAGTGAAGCAGCATTGATCTACTTTGCAGTTTCATAGCAAAAGAAGTTCGAAGGCTAGCTGGCTTAACTTCAAGCTCCGTTTGTACTTTATAAAGCAAACAAATAGAAACAAGCAAACAAACTATTCACTCACCAGTGGAGTTGCCATTTTGTTATCGGGAAAACTAGTGTCCATTCAAAGCTGCTAGTCCCACTAAGACGGGTAGCTATCTTAGAAACAAACAAACCAAAGTTACTTGTGTTTTCCTTTATGAGAGATAGATGAGAGAGAAGCAGAGAGTACCAACCTCAGTCTTTCGCTTGGCTCCTTGCTTGTTTCCTCTCTCCTTTGATAGAGCTTTGCCACTCTTTCTTCACTTGTCCCACTTCAAAGAACACTTATAGAGTCAAAGAAGCATAATACCATCAAAGCATAGAGATCTATAACCATAAACAATATAGGATCAGATTTATATTAACCATACAAATGCATATACCAATACGAGATTCAGAAATATACAAGAATATAGAGGAAAACTCAAATAGTTTTATTGATAGAAGTAGTAGAAGAGAGGATTACAACCAAGCTATCTGATCTAGCACTATCCTCCCAGCATGAAAGCCCTCTTCACCTCATGAAAAGCTAGATCACCCAACAATGCAATGTTGCACACAGAAACCAACAACACTTCCTTACAAAATACAAAATTCTAGCCTCTGGATCTCTAGGATGAGGGATCCATATATAGATATTTACAGGTGGGTGAGTTGGCTTCTTGAATTTTGATTAGTGTCATTTCTCTAATAGCTCTTGGTTCCACTTGGAGATTTCATGATATCTTACTCATCCCTAGGTGAATTCAGAGAGGCAAGTGTCAAATGGGCAGTTTCTAGAAGATTCTCTTGGTTTCCACCTAGCCAACTGCCTCTACCATTCGTCTGCTCTCACTCATTGCACACTACAGAAGGGATTTTCAGTATGCATCACACTTTTTGCATGTGGAAGGTGAGAAGAATTGCACCCTTAACACTGAGCAATCTGTATGTTCCAGTTCTGAGTAGTTTTTCAGGGAGAACTTCTGAGAGATGATGTAATCAGCTGACCTTGTTCCTTTAGGGTATGAAACAAGACTTTTAGGGGCTTAGAAGCCCATGGTTTATGGACATATGATATTGGGGTTGCAAGGCCCAAATATGTCTATAACAGTAGTGGATTCTGGACTTCCTAAGAAGGAAGTGAATCTTGGTATTACTTTGAGGATGGAGGTGTGACCCTTTGGAGCATTGTATCATTTATTTGTTGCCTAAGAAAATGTGTATATGTGTATATCATTCTAAATACCTTAATGAGTTATGTTATAAAACTCCAGTATGTGGTATGTTGTCATGTTGTAATGACATTTTGATTTTGAGCAGGTATTTCATTTTAAATACTACAACAAGTTGTGTTATAAAGATCCATGAGAAGTATTTTTTTTTTCAGTAGTCATGTGGTTATATGTTTCATTGAACACAGAGGATGGTGTTCCCCCAAGGGGGAGGGTTCTGTAACAACCCTGGTGAAAATTCCATGTAAAAATATATAAATACCACGGATGATGGGACATGTATTCGAAGCTTAATGGTGGGAAGGACATCCTAGTGGGTGTTCATTTGGTTTTTTATGGTTAAGGAAATTGGAAAAGGCAATGGCTAAGGCATTAAAGAGGCAAAATGACATTTTTCGCACATTTGTTTGTGAAAATATTGGAAATTGGGATAAAAAGGAGGTGAAAGGTCATAGGTTGCATGTGAGGAGGAAAATAATGGAAAATGAAGAAAATAGAGGCCTCATTAATAAAAATGCTTGTGAGGATCAGTTGGCAAACTTCTTCCTTTCAGTGTGAATCTTTTGCTAGTTCAGTTTTGGGAGCTCGCTCATTATTCTCTCTCTCACTCTCTCTCTCTCATACTCTTGGATACTTAGAGTTCTCTTGGAGCACTCTTGGAGGGTGTGGCATACTTGGATTCTTGGAGAAAGAAGGCAAAGGAAGAGCAGGAAAGCACAAGAGGGCATCAATATCAGAAGATACATCAGAAGCTACATCAAATTTCTTGCAGGTACCAAGTTGCATGTATGATTTCTTCACTAGTTTTGGCATGCATGGCACATGCATGTGGCTTCTTGGTTATGATTTTTCATTGGCATGGAGTGTGGTCGGAATTGATAGTGAATTTCCTAGCCTTTCCATTTCCTCGACATCCATGGTGATTGTAGGTTTACTTTCATTTCATTGTTTTTGTTGATTCTCATGTTTCCTTACCTTGGTTTGAGTTATTAGTCCTAGAAGCCCTTGTTGAACAAACACTTTGGAAGCCATGTAACAACTTGGGTTGAGTTACTAGTCCTCGAAGCGCTAGTTGAACAAACACTCTGGAAGCCCTATAATAGCTTAGGTTGAGTTACTAGTTGTTGAAGCCCTGGTTGGAAAAATGCTCTAGAAGTCCTTGGTGGGTTGACTTACTAGTCCTAGAAGCCTTGTTTGGACAAACACTCTAGAAGCCCTGTATAAGTTGTGGGTTGAGTTACTAGTTCTGGAACTTGGTTGGAAAAATGCTCTAGAAGCCCTGTCTAAGTTGTGGGTTGAGTTACTATTTCTATAAGCCTTGGTGGGAAAAACAATCTAGAAGCCTTGGAAGGCTTGGATGGAGACAAATCTAATGATGGTTTATGGTGATGTCCGACCATGAGGTGGAACCACTATTTGATGGGTTGAGGTGGGTGGCCTCTGGAAGCCCTGGATTAGTTTTGATTGATGTGTTCTCAGAGATCCCACATTCATGCTTGGAATATGCCATGGGGGTGATTGGATAAAGAGAGACTTGGCTCAACAAATCTATGGTCGGGTGGAATGTGGTAGTCCCATCACCAGTTGGATCATTGCATTTATTAATGAAAAAATTAATTCCCTTTATTTTCATGTGTAAATGTAATGATGTATATATGGATTTTGATGGCTGATATGTTTATTGTATTTTTGTTCCTCTTATGTTGTTTATATGCACATTTACCCTAGAAGGTGTTACAACCACTAGACAAATACTGCCGAATTGCTCAATAATATATGTAGATAATTGAGATGATTGGTGTATCTTAGGTGAATGTTTTTACAAACAAGAGGTAAGGGCTTAGGTCCTATAGATTCCATGTAAGGATCATGGTCCATGCAAATGGAACTAAAGCACCATTATTATTTCCAATAACTAAGTATAACACCATTAAGATTTCATGTGTCATGGATTGAGGATTCGTGGCTATCCTTGGATTAATACAACCCTATTTTAGGGTCTATGATAACTATTAACACATGTGATCATGTATACAACCTCAAAAAGCACACCTACTTCTCAAAACATCCAGTTAGGTTATAGCTTTAAGTTTCACATTATTACGTACAAAGTATGGGTCAATGGTCTAGGAAATGATTTTGGAATGAAAGCTAGATACTTAGGCCCTTAGACTTATTCTTTTAGAAATCATGGCCCATGATTTAGGTCCCATAAAATATTATATGCCATATCAAGATAATTTTAATTATATCTATGTGTGAACTATAGGAATATATCATGTCACTAATGTTCCTTGGGTGTGTCTAGATAGGAATAAGAATAAGGAATTAGGACTTAGTAATTGCAAGTTAGGGTCATTGTCCATCCAAAGGGCTCAATAATAGCATTACTATTGGTAGGAATTTAGTAGAAGATAATTAATAGTTCATGTGTGGTGGTTTGAGAATTTATTACCATCCTTGGATGCCTACATACTTCTTGTAGGTCCTGAGGTAACTATTTCCTCCTATAACAATGTCTACAACCTCAACAACCATGCCTAGTGCTCAAAACATCCAAACAATGTTTATTTTGTACCATGAAATAAATTGACTTCAATGGGTAGTTAATAAAAACATAATTAGGTTCTGAACATTTATGACACTATTTATGATAAATATTATTGGTAGAATTATGATTTCTCACTAGCACCTACATGCCTAAATTAATAGTTGGAAAATATAGCTAGGTTGGATTGGAATTCAAATCGTATTTCCATATTTCAATATTGCAGAATCAAGTATGAATTTTTAAACGATGCACATTATTTACATATGTTATAATGTTTATATTTCATATCTTCAAAGCTCAACATCCCCTATATAACTTAACATTATTATCAACATTAATCATTATATTTAACTGGAACTATGTTTCATAACCTATATAAACCCTAACCACTTTAACACTTAAATATTACAACACTTAACATAATCCATATGTTGCTCATAAACCCTAACCCTTTAATTCCTATAAACCGTAAGTTTTTACCACTAACCCCTAAAATCTATAATCAATAATTATTGTAATTGTTCAGCCTGAACATTTATAGAGAATATACACTCCACAATGCATGAAACTTATAGTTCCTAAAACCTCTAATGCAAAATATGTATAATGCTACATATATGAGTTGACTATAGATTATGACATTATTGTTATTCTTGGTAACGATTGATTTCAAATTAATAGATATGATTTTCTTGATATTTGGAACATGTGGTTGACTTGTGTGAGCAGTTGTAGGGTAACATGCTTGGTATTAACATGACGAGGTAATATTTGGTATGTCTATATAACTAACAGTGGGGTGGTGTGAAAACATATAGTAAGCCTCAATTCCAACAAGGTAAAGAGGTAAAAGAAAGGAATTGGGAAAGAATTCCTTTGGCTATGTTTGGAAACCCTAATTTTGAATGAATGAGTGCTTTTCACATAGGAAGTCTTCTTAACCTTGATTTTTGTCTAACATTATGTGGATATCTGCTATATTCATGAACATGCACTTAACATATATATAATTTAGCTAGTCTTTAGCTATAGGTGGATCTATTAAAGGATTGGAGTCCCTTGATAGATGGCATGGATGTGTTTAGTTGCAAGAAGTGTGCTTGGCATAATAAGATGAGGTAAATAGTGTATTATGATGCTTGATTATACATTAATAGTTATGTGTTTATGGTAGCATGATGCAGGGAGCTGCATGGCAAGACAAGTTGCCATGAAATCTTGAAGATGGTTTAGGTTGAGCTTTCCTTGGGAACCATGGGGATAGTGTCATGGTGTCAGTCTTGTGGTTTTGGTCATTTGAGATTGATTTCGGTTTTGTTTATGTCTGGTACAAGGCCTTGCCACTTTGTTCTAGTGTCATATTGTTATGGGCTTTCATGGTCTTCTTCTTGGTTTTTTCTTATCTTCTCTTTTATTGTTTTTAGTCTTGGAAATTGGTTGGGGAAGAGGAAAGTTGATGGAAATAGGGAGAGATGTGTGGTACCCAACTAAATATATAAGCCCCAGATGAAGATTTGTGCATGAGTAAGCGTAGTGGAAGGTAATACTATGACAATTGGTTGGACTAGTTGGGTCCATTGTGGTAAATGGACAGTAGCAGTGTAGAATCTCAATGCCTGTGCATAAATAAGGAATTTCTCTTAACCTAGACCTTATGTTATGTGGTAATTATTTTATCATCATGATTATGTTGAAGTTTATATATTTATACATGTATGTATGTATGTTGTTCTCTGACAAGATCAACATTGTTTTATGCTAATGTTTATATATGTATGTATGCATTCATGTATCTATGTTATTGTCTGAAGAGTTGTCAAGGATCATTCTTGTGGAGGAATTATTGCTTATGCAGGAGAATGACATTAAGAGGTTCTTATTCTTACGAGGAATCAATTGGCAAGAGTAGTAACGACAAATATAAAAGGTTAGTATCATGTGGATATGAATTCATATTGTATACTTTTATTATGCCTATGTTTATGTTATGACGGGTAATGTTGAAGGATACACCAACAAAGTGAAAGAAGTGTGGTTTGCGGCATGTTAGGGTAAGCATAGATAAGACACGAGAAACAAGGTTTCTTGGTAACGATAGTATGGTTTTGGATATGTGGTACTACTATTGTGAATATATTGTATATGTTGTACATGTTTCATATATGATGTGTGCATATGAATTGTTGTGTATACATTGCATGTGTACATGTTATTTATGCAATGTTATGTACACGATGGTACAAATAGGGTTGGGTACATATCGTGCATGTGATGGTATGCACATATGGTGTCGCGTACACATCGTGCGTGTGGTACTGTGTACATATGGTATTGTGTACACATTGTATAGTGGTGTAGTCTACATGTGGCATTATGTACATGTTGTGCAGGTGGTGCCATTTACATGTGATGGTGTACACATGTTGTTTAGGTGGTGCGGTGTACTGGTAGTACTATGTACATGTTGTACATATGGTACTGGTGTATGTGTGGTATTGTGTGCATGTCATTCATGCTATGTTATGGGCATGTAGTCTTATCTATGTGCATCATGTAGTCATGGCATTTCGGTGTGTGTACTCGTTGTGTTGTACTCTATGTAGATTACGTGTATTAGGTGGTATTGCACATCGGGTATACATGGATGCATTGTATTGTATACACTAGGTGTAGGGGTATGCGTTGTAAGTCAGGTGTAGATACATGTATTTCATGGTATGGTATGTCGTGTGGTTGTATGTGTGTGATGCACACTATCTGTATATGCAACTAGTTTAGGAGAAGGAACTGGGAGATTTTCAAGCGTGGAAACTGATCCAGAGTGTATATGGGATAAAGACAAAGACAAAAGTAAGGATAAATGAAGGACAAGTATTAATATTGTATTTCAGTTTTATTATTCATGTGATTTATGCTTCCTGGTTTATGATGATTACATGTGATTTATGATTTTGATTTATGATGGTTACATATAATTTATGATTTGATGGCTATGTTTTGAGATAGCCTGATGTGATATTTTTATACATGTTGACTTGGTCAAATATGTTAGTTTGACTTGTTGTGCTAGGAAGTGAACAAGATTGCAAATATACCTTATTGACAAGCTACCAATGAGGTATGATGTGAATTTATTTCAATTTATTTTAAATATAATGGAAGTTATGTTCTTGGTACAAGAAAATGCATGAACATGCCCAGTTGGGTAGTTGAAATCAACTACAAGAATTAGAAACAACAATGAATGGAATCGGAACATACAGTAGTATGCTGGTAAAGCACTTCAGAAGTAGGGCAGTTTGGGACACTGGTACCCAATAGTGTCCATTAATTTCCATGAGCATGTTGTAACTGGTATGATGTGTTGAGGCAACTATATGCCTTGGTTTTTGTATCTTCAGATGTGAGGAAGCCTTGCCAAGGGATGGACTTCCTAGGATGGGGGTGCCAACGTAACTTGGAAGGTGAGTGACTGCATGGAAGGGGTGATAGGATTTCGAGGGACTATGTAGCAGAGAAGGGAAAGTCACGGATGGATTTATTTGGTCATTAAAATTACCATATGGAATCAGATGCACATTAGGAGTGCACCCTGGAACAATGAGACGAAAACTATTTTCTAAGAGGACAACTGGTGCTAGATTATAGCACTGGACATTGAATGGAGATTTGACTTTGTAGTGGATTCGGAACTTCCTAAGAAGGAAGTGAATCTTGGTATTACTTTGACGATGGAGGTATGGGCCTTTGGATTCCCTTATTGATTGATACAACCATTGTATCAATTATTTGTTTCTTAAGAAAACGTGTATAAGTGTATATCATTATAAATACCTTAATGAGCTATGTTATAAAGCTCCAGTATGCGGTATGTTGTTTAATGATGTTTTGATTTTGAGCAGGTCCTTCATTTTAAATACTACAACAAGTTGTGTTATAAAGCTCCATGGGAAGTATGTTTTGTTCTCAGTAGTCATGTGTTTATATGCGTTATTGAACACCGAGGACAGTGTTCCCCCAAGTGGGAGGGTTCTATAACAACCCTCATGAAAATTCCAAGTAAAAATATATAAATACCACAGATGATGGGACATGTATTCCAAGCTTAATGGTGGGAAGGACATCCTTGTGGGTGTTCATTGGTTGTTTATGGTTAAGGAAATTGGAAAAGGCAATGGCTAATGCATTAAAGAGGAAAAATGACATTTTTGGCACATTTATTTATGAAAATAATGGAAATTAGGATAAAAAGGAGGTGAAAGATCATAGGTTGCATGTGAGGAGGAAAATGAAGGAAAATAATGGAAAATGAAGAAAATAGAGGCCTCATTAATAAAAATTATTCTGAGGATCAGTTGGCAAGCTTCTTCCTTTCAATGTGAATCTTTTGTCAGCTCAGTTTTGAGAGCTCACTCATTACTCTTTCTCTCTCTCTCTCATACTCTTGGATACTTAGAGTTTTCTTGGAGCACTCTTAGAGGGTGTGGCATAATTGGATTCTTGAATAAAGAAGGAAAAGGAAGAGTAGAAAAGCAAAAGAGGCCATCAATATTGAAGCTACATCAAAAGTTACACCAGATTTCTTGCAGGTACCAAGTTGAATGTATGATTTCTTCACTAGTTTTGGCATGCATGGCACATGCATGTGGTTTCTTGGTTATGATCTGTCATTGTCATGGAGGGTGTGATGAGCCCCAGAAATGAGTAATTATATGGGCTCATTCAGCCTCCTAATTTGACTTAATACATCATTCTGATTAGTTTATTGCATGCTTTTTATTATATTTATGCTAATAGAGTGAATTGGGTTAGTCATTATGCCAAAAAGTCTAATGTGTGATTTATGCAGATTTCTGGTCAATTTTAAGACAAAATAAAAGGTTTTAATGAGCACTTGGTAGCCAAGTTCGTGGAAGAACAAGGGAGAGGATTTGTAGGAAGGTGTTCCCTTCATTTATGAGCCCTTACCTCGAATTCTCCATCAAAAACTCGGAGCACAAGGGGCAGCCAAGCAAGTCAAGTAGGACTACTGTTAACTGCAAGTTTTGGCAGCCGAGTCCCTAAAGTTTAGGAGGATTGTTGGGGTGCTCAATTTGTATAAATAAGAAGGCTTAGGGCCTCATTTGGAGTTAGCCAGTTAGTCATTTTGTTAGTTTGATTTTATTCAGATATTAGTTAGATTTTAGTCAGTAGGTTAGCTCTGCATTTCAGCACATTTTCAAGCTTCTTCTTGTAGACAGTTTTTGGGATGTAACTACTTTTTTATCAATAAATATGAATCCAAATTTGCACCAGCTCTAATCTTTCTTAGGAGGTTTTATCTCTTGGGGTTGGGCCCAAACCAAGTGCTCAGTACCTCCTTTGTGTACTTTTATGTGTTTTTGTTGCATTCATAGAATAGTTTATGTTATTTAGGTTGAAATCTAGTTTTGTTACTTAGGTTGTTTTTGATGGTTAAAGTATCTTTTCATGCTTCAGGTTGATTTGACAGTTTGAGTACAAAAAAGATCTTCAGAAAATGCCATCAAGCAACCCTTGATCTCACCTCTCCCTCCTTGGGACCATGAGCTGACACCAAGGTAAACTTGTTACCACAAAACATTGTTTTTGCATCTTCATGCAATTGTTAGTGTTAGATTTTTAGTTACGAAATTTGATACAAGTTATACTTGTATGTTTAGAAATTGTTATTGCTTAGTTTCCATAGTTATCTTGCATGATTTTCTGCCAATAAACTTATGTCCATCATGGTTGTTGGTTTCTAGGTCAAATTAGGTCAAGATAGCTAAATCTTTGGTTTGCATAGTCTTTGTTGATTAGTTTTGAAAAATAATGTGAAAATCACCTGTAATCCATCCCTACCTATATTTCCTCCATCAGACAACCTGCTCCATCCCCTAACTCATATTCTTGCCCTTCATTTGCACATTTTCCCACTTTGCCCTAATTTCTACATTCTTGTGCATCATTGATCCCTCCATTCTCGAACAAATCCAATCGCTCCTTAGCCTCATTCACCGGGTCCCAGACCCCTTAACATCCTTATCCAACCACCATTTCCACTTTCCCACCATTTTTCCTCCATCAACCCTCCAAAATCCTCTTTTCAGAACATCTTGTAGAAGCTACAGAACATCCTGTAGAAGCTCACGAAAGCAGTTTCTTAAGATCCGATCACTGTAAAACTCTCTGGAAGGGTGTTAGGACCCCTTAGGCCC
>APFE030215361.1:0-12282 GCA_000404065.3 Pinus taeda
TTACAGTTTGTTTTATGAAATACATACAGGCCCTGTAATTCCAGCTGCACTCAAGCCAGGATCTCAAGGAAACAACAGCTACAGACCCCATTGCCCAATGAATTAGTTTCACCTGCAGAGAACACTTTAAAACTATCAGAAGCATCCTCCCAACCAAACATAAAAAACAATCAAACATTTACTTCATAACTAGCCTAAAACTCCACTAGAACAGTGACAAACCTTACAGAGAGAGCCCTCTCTGATTACAGCTGGGCTAAAAGCTGTAGATTGGTTAGTGGTTACCCCGGCCGTATTCCCTTGGGAGTCATAGGGAACAACCTGGGTGTTAACATAAATGGCGACTCCGCTGGGGAACTTCAGGATCTAGAGAGGACTGTATATCTACCAGGAATTACACTCACAAAATCTTTCAAGCTCCTGACCAATCCTTGTTATACCGATCTTTCAAAAATTTGGAAGGACTAACTCAGAAACTGGCTCCTAAGAAGAACTTTCGGTACACCAGGGCTAATCCAGACCCAAATCCTCCTACTGTCTTTGAAAATCCTAATACAATCCCCAAACTAATTAGGAATCAGCAAAAACAAGATAACCTTGCTGACTTTAGTCCAGAGACAGTCCACCCTAACCCCATCCCCACTCCAATCAAAGTACTTTTCCGTTCCACCCCTAATTCCCCTAGCTCACCATCAACATTTCAAAGCCCCCCACCCACATCTTCTTCTCCCACACATATTCCCCTGACCAACACTTCAAATCCTTCTACACCCACCACCCCTGTGGTACCTACTGTTCCTTTTATCCCAGTTATTCTTATCAATCCCCAAAACCTTGTGAAAATGGCTATGAGATATGCACCTCTGCAATTACCTACCAATCCTGTGGCTCTACCTCAGGATTACCAAGCCAAAATCTCATGCTTTGACTCCACTGGCCCTTACACTGCCATTCAGCATGCTAAGAGAATGCAAGACCATTTTGAAAATTATGAGATAGATGATGACACTGTGAGGATGAGAATATTTGTCCAAAGCTTAACAGTGGATGTGAGAACCTGGTTCAGATCACTTCCTGCAAATTCCATCACCACACCTGATGAACTTTATCTATCCTTCACAAACAGATGGGAGAAAAATAAGGATCCTCTACATATACTTGGTGAATATGACATGATTAAAAGAGGTCCTCAAGAGACAGATCTGGAATACTGTGCTAGATTTAATAATGTATATAATGCAATACCTCAAAACCTGAGACCTCCCCCTGACTTGGCTTTATATAAATTTCCTGATGGATTCGATCCCGAAATGGCATATCAGCTAAAAGAAAGGGCCCCTGAAACACTTGAAGAAGCACAAAAGTTTGCTGTCTCAGTGGAAGCAAACCTGATTGCTAAGAGGAACAGGGCTAGGGTAGAGAAGAAAGTTGCCTTTAAAGAGGAACCCTCAGCCTTGGACCAGAAATTAGATGCAATAATTTCTGGTATGAAGAGGTTGGGCGATAGGGTAGAATCTGTGGAGAGGAAGGCTTCATGGGAGGCACCACAAAATAACTCTAACAGAAATCCAAACTTCAGGAGGAACCAAAACCCTAGTGGGGGCAAAGCCAACAATGATCCAGAAATAAGACCCCCATTTCAAGAAAACTATGCTGAAACCTCTACCTCAGAAGAGCAAGTGGATGATACCCATATCCACCTAATGGGTCTTGATAACGATCACCAAGTCTTCCTAGGTTAGGAAGATCATGAAGAAGAAGACAGTAAACAGTTTCAAACAAAGTCAGGTGAATCATTTGATTTCAAACAAGGCTATGACACTGTTGTCTATGAAGTCCATAAACAGTATAAACTAAGAAGCAGAACTGTAAACATAACACAGCCTGAAATAACCAAGGATAGACTCCAATCCAAGAGTGCCATAGTAACAGAACCAATCAATACAACTTATTCACCCAAGAAGGAAGTAACTATTGAAGAAGTTACTGAGCAAATACAAAATCCACCAGTGACATCATTTGTACATTTCAAACCAAGCAAAAAGCCTCAAGAGGTGATTGAAAAACGCAAGTCCCAAGATCAACAAGAAAACTTACCAAATAAAGAAAGAGGACTTACCCATAGCACCAAGGTCCAAACAGAGAAACCCTTTGACTTGGAAGCTGAAATTGGAAAACTAAAAATATCCATCCCTCTTGCAGAGCTAGTGAAGAATGACACCTATAGACAGCAGATTCAGAAGTCCCTCCAACTCACTCAAAACATAGACAATGTCAATGTGTTGGACGACACTCCAGAACTATTATTTGGTCCAGAGGTCGATGGAAAAATAGCAGGCACAGGGATCCTACCTTTTTATGTCAGCTTATATGTACATGACAAGATACTACACAATGCTATGTTTGACTCAGGTGCCTCTCATAACCTGATGCCAAAGTCAGTCATGGAGAGGTTGAATTTAGATATCACTAGGCCATATAAGGATCTATTTTCATTTGATTCCACCCAAGTTAAGTGTCTAGGCCTAATAAAAGACTTATGTGTATCCCTGGTCCAATACCCCAACAAGACAATCTTGATGGATGTGGTTGTTGCTGACATCCCACCCAAGTATGGGATTTTATTATCAAGGTCATGGGGAGCTAAACTTCAAGGTTCCCTTCAACTGGACATGTCATATGCTACAATCACAGTCTTCGATCAACCCAAGAGACTATACAGAGAATCACTCATGAAGTACATGGTCATCACTGAGGAAAAGCCTCAAAACTTCCCCATATATGCTGTCCATTCTGACATAGACTCATATATTTTGTATAATTACAATACAGGCAACATAAACAATGAAGAAACTCAGGTAATCAAAACAGATAAGCAGTTCAACGAGGAAATTCCTGACATAGAAACATTGGTTGAAGTAAAAGAGGAGAATGTGCAAAAGGACAAATCATATGAGGATGAGAACCAAGCATTCAACCGAGATCAGGAATGCAACAAACTAACAACTACTCTAGAAACAAAAGTGATCCCATCAAATGAAAAGACTGTTCTAAAACCCAAAACAGGGGAAGAAACCAAACTTCAACTCACAAATTTAGACCACAGAGATATTAGTCAGCATCCCTTAGAACATGAAACCTTATGGTTTCTAGAATTTGATGGGTCAGTTAATAAATTAGGGGCAGGAGCTGGAGTGTGGGTGCATAACAAACAGAACAGCCATGCAGAAGGCAGAACTTATAGACTAAACTTCAAATGCACCAATAACATGGCTGAATATGAAGCTCTCCTACTAGGCCTCAAGTTGGTTCAATCCCTACAAGCCCTAAGAGTATCAATCCTAGGGGATTCAGACTTAGTTATCCAATAGGTCAAAAGCAATTTTGTTACCAATGATAAAAAACTCAGGTCTTACAGGTCTGTTGCCACT
This sequence comes from Pinus taeda, assembly GCA_000404065.3. Classification (NCBI taxonomy): domain Eukaryota; kingdom Viridiplantae; phylum Streptophyta; class Pinopsida; order Pinales; family Pinaceae; genus Pinus; species Pinus taeda. The sequence goes on from APFE030215361.1 coordinate 3,432, forward strand.
CAACTACTAGAGTCCTTCACTGAGTTCCAGATTACCAAAATTCCTAGGGCTCAGAACCTTCATGCTCATAGTCTAGCCATGTTTGCAAGTACCTGCAGGCTTCATATTGAGCCCCATCATCTTTTCACAACCGAAGTAAAACACAGGCCATCAGTCCCAAACAACGTAAAGGACTGGCAGGTGTTTGACAATGACACACAAATAAACAATTTTCTGACTTTACAAGAAGAGTTTTCAGGTCTAAACATAGACACTGAGACAGCAAGTCAATCACAAATACTTAAGACAGAAAATCAACCACAAATACATGGTAAACACACCAATCAAGCAATATCACCCAAAACAGCCAATCAAATGCTACATCCTACAATCTTCAACCAACACAACATACAAGAAATCCAACAGGTTGAATATGAGGAGATAACTGAATATGAAACTGAGGTGATACAATTAAAGGAGAATTTTCTTCCAATAGGCTTAGCTCCTTTGGAAGACATTTTTGACTCCAACGATGTTTCCAATAAACCAAAATTGCAGCCCCTAAACACTACTATAGAGGAGCATAACATTGGGACAATTGAACAGCCTAAGATCATAAAACTGTCTGCTGCATTACCTCTTGACCAAAAGCCCAAATACATTGACCTTTTTAAGGAGTTCCAAGATGTGTTTGCATGGAGTTATGAGGATCTAAAATCCTATGATACCTCTGTGATACAACACACTATCCCACTAAAGCCAAATCAGAAGCCCTTTAAACAAAAACTGAGGAGAATTAACCCAATGCTCCTCCCAGCAATGGAGCAAGAGGTACAAAAAATGTTCAAAGCAGGCATCATAGCACCATTCAGATTTTCTGATTGGATTTCAAACCTAGTCCCCACAAGGAAGAAAACTGGTGAAATTAGGCTCTGTGTGGATTTGAGAAATCTCAACCAAGTATCATTGAAAGATAACTACCCCTTGCCTAAGATGGATCATATCTTGCAGAGAGTAATTGGGGCCTCAAGGATTTCGTTGCTTGATGGGTTCTTAGGCTTCAACCAGATCCTGGTCCACCCTGATGATCAAGACAAAACTGCATTTACCACCCCATGGGGGACCTTTAAATATGTTAAAATGCCTTTTGGTTTGAAAAATGCAGGGGCTACATTCCAAAGAGCAAAGGATATTGCTTTTTCTAGATGATCTAGATGATCTCACACCCTTTTCAAAGTCCGACCAAGACCACTTAAAACATTTAAGGCAGATATTTACAACATGCAGGAAATATGGAATTTCCTTCAACCCTAAAAAATCCTTGTTTGGTCTAGAGGAAGGAAAACTACTGGGTCATATTATTTACAAAGATGGTATCAGAATTGACCCAGATAGAATCCAGGCCATCCAGCAAATGCCCCATCCAAGGAATATAAAGGAATTACAAGCCTTTTTGGGGAAAATCAACTTTCTAAGAAGGTTTATCCCAAACCTGGCTGAACTAAGCAGATTGCTTAACAACATGCTGAAAAAGGATTCCAAAGTCAAATGGACAGTGGAGGCTAAACAAGCTTTTGAAGGCATCAAGTTTTCCCTCACCCAAACCCCTGTCCTAACTAACCCTTAGTTTGATAGAGAGTTCATCATATTCTCCTTTGCCTCTCAGCACACAATTGCTGCAGTTTTACTACAGAAAGATGACCAAGGGATTGAGAAACCCATTGCTTTCTTTAGTAAAGCTCTTAGAGATGCAACCCTCAATACCAGATCATGGAAAAACAAGCATATGCTTTGGTTAAAGCTATTAAGGACTTTAGGATTTATATCCTGTACTCCCATATAATAGCCTATGTGCCAAGCCCAATTGTCAAAGATATACTCACTCAAGAAAACTTGGAGGGTAGAAGAGGGAAATGGATTGCAAACATCCTGGAATTTGACACAGAAATAAAGCCTACAAAACTAATAAAAGGGCAGGGCTTGGCCAAATTAATGTCTGAAACAAATTTCCAAGCCCTAGACATCAACCAACTGGATAGTGAACAGGAGTTGGCGACTCCAAAGATCAATGTAGCCTTTGAACAATCCCCCTGGTATTCTGATATTTGTTATGTGTTACAAAACCTGTGTGCTCCCCCAGGACTGTCCAGAACTAAGTGTAGGTTCTTAAAAATGAAAGCTTTGAAATTCTGTGTCATGGAAGAAAATCTATTTTGGAAAAATCATGAGGGCATCTTATTAAATTGTTTGATTGAAAATGAAGCTAATAAGATCCTGGAAGAATTTCATGCAGGTGATTGTGGTGGGCATCTATATTGGAAGTCCATTGTGGACAAAATACTTAGAGCTGGGTACTACTGGCCCACAATTTTCTCGGATGTCAAGAAATTCACCACTGCATGTCACAAATGTCAAGTGTTTGAAGGAAAGAGACAACTGCTACCACTGCCTCTAAGGCCTATTGCAACAGAGAGACCATTTCAGCAATGGGGCCTGGATTTCATTGGAGAAATCAATCCCTCATCTTCAGGCCAACATAGATGGATTCTGACAGCAACAGATTACTTCACAAATGGATTGAGGCAATCCCATGCAGACAAGCAAATGATTCCACTATCATTCAGTTTCTTGAGACCAATATCCTTGCTAGATTTGGATGCCCTGATAAAATAATAACAGATAATGTTGCTGCTTTCAGATCTAAAAAGATGATTAACTTCTGCCACAAATTCCACATTACTCTGGGCCATTCTACTGCATATTATCCCTAAGGAAATGGTCTGGCAGAATCATCAAACAAAAGCTTGCTAAATATGATCAAGAAGGTGTTGGAGGAAAACAAGAAAAATTGGCATAAGAAACTTATCAATGACTTATGGGTAGATAGACTAACAACCAAAAGATCAATTGGGGTCAGCCCATATGAGTTAGTCTATGGATTAGAAGCCAAATTCCCCTCATCACTAGGGATCCCTGTTATGAAGCTACTCCAAGAAAGTCAAGCTGAGCCTAATGATATGCAAAGGAGAGTGAATCAGATTATATGCTTGCAGCAAACCAGGGACCAAGTTTATAACAGAGTCCAAATCTTACAAGAAAAACTCAAAAATGCTTTTGATAGAAGGACCAAGGCCGAGGATTTTAACATAGGTGATAAAGTTCTCAAATAGGATTCAAGGAGAGAGAACAAAGGAAAGCATGGAAAGTTTGACTCCCTTTGGAGAGGACCATTCGTCATCCAAGCAGTGCAAGGAAATAACACCTACTTCCTGGAAAACCTAGATAAAACTGACTTGGATGAAAGTCCTGTCAATGGCAGGATGCTGAAGCACTATTTTGACTACCTTCCATAAATATAGCATGCCTGCTCTTTTACATAATTTGTTGTATATATATCCTGAATTTGTTGTATATATTGTTATCTAGAAACATGTGAATAAGTTCATTTCAAGAAACATTGCAGATTACAAGAAAGGGCTGGACTGCATCATGTATTTTCAATAGCTCAGTCCGCATTTTGAGGAATCAAGGGTGAAAAAGCTCCAAAGTTTGAAAGCAGTAGCCAAAGGGCCAAGGCATACTGACCTGCTGTTCTTAGTCTTTCAAGGAGAAAAACCATCCCCATGTCAAGCCACTGTTGGATACCTATACCAATAGGTTTCATATTTCATGATTGGCAAATTCAAGTGCCAAATATGCTCTACTTTGCTGCTACAAACGTTCCATCTTTGCAAGGAACACAAGGTGTGTAGATGCCTCCAGGCCCATCAAAGTTTTGATGGATGACCCAACAGTCTAATCTGGATCATGCCATGTTTTCAATCTATGTTGTAGAATAGAGAAAGAAATCTGTCCAAACTGTTTAATCTTGGCAGATCAGTAGTTAGGCAGAGAAACTAAGGTTCCCAAATGCTTAATCTGGGGCCTTGGAAGAAATAAGGGTAGTGCTAGATAGGAAATGAAAGCAAAAAAGCCAATGGAAAAGAAAAGGCACATAAGGGGTTTGCAAGTCCAAGTTCACCCTTGAAGAAGAGATCAAAAATGCTAGGCAAAATAGTTGGGTAGGTAGATGGGGTTGCAGAATTGGTGTTCCTTCCAAGATCAACTTTGCTAACTAAGTACAGGAAAAATAACACAGTGGAGCATGTCTAACTTCCATCTTTCTCTTTGTTTACCACTCATTACTAACATCCCTTCACAAGTGTGTACATAAGAGAGACTCAAAACTTTATGCTAGTTCCTATGTCCTTTAGAAGCCACATTTCTTGTGTAAAGTTCTTTTCATTTTGATCTACTTTTTACACTAAGTTGTTTTCATGAAAACTTGGTGGTATTGGTCCTCATTCACATTTTCCCCCCATATTAACCTCTAACTCTATTATCTAGCTCCCTATGTTTCATTTCCCCTACTATTATAACACCATGGTGTATAAACCCTAAACAATGTATAAATATCCCCTCCTTGGCATTATAGCCATAATTTCCACTCCCAGGGCATTGGATTAACATCCAGTTAAGGTCAAGAACACAAGTCTAACCCCTTTTCTCAATCTGAACCTATCTACCTAGTCAACTCTCCACTTTTGCCTAAAAACCCTTGGAAAAACCCTTTTGAGCACACTTATACCACTAAAAGGCTAAAAATTTGAGGAAATCTACCTTCCCCACCTTATCCTAAGGTCGGGAGCCAATATGCGCCTTTTTCACATAAATCCATCAAACCCGCATATCCTAAGTTTTACCCTTTGTATGCCTTATGCAAAATTTTCATGAAAAACCTTTGTTTTCCGCCTTTTCTAATGTTGTCGGGCTTATTTGATTTTTTACAAAAGAACTTTGAAAAACCATTGCAAGACATTGATAAACCAAAGGGTCCCGCCGGGCGCAGTTGCCAATACATATTATTATTATAATCCACCCATTGACTTTAGCCACCGTGCAGCTTGCGGGCCCGATACCCGTCCGATCGCAGCCTTTCGAGATCTACGGTCAACAAGAATTTCGGAGGGGCCCGATGTCCGACAGTTAAAAACCATTGAATTTATCCTCCGTGCAGCTTCCCTACCCGACAGCCATCAGATCACGCGCCTGAAATCCAACGGTCCTCGTGGATTTCGAAAGGGCCCCGATGTCCGACAGATATCGTCCGATATCTGTCAAACGATGATGTCATGCGGAGACACGCGTCGCTCCCAAACTCCGTCGGAGCCCCCTCTGACAGATTCCTTACCGTGCATGAGGGGGCCCGATATGACGACACCAGTCCGCCCGCGTCACCATCCCATTGTCACCTATGTCAGCGCCACGACCGTGCACCCTGTCCTCCATTCGTCCACCTGGCCGCCACCTCACCGCCCCCGTGGACCGGTCTCAGGCCGCCATGTCACTTGATGATGTCCTGCTGACGTCATCTGACCCGGACCCACTTGCTGATGTCATGCTGACATCATTCAAAAAACGCGCCAAAGAGCCAAAAAGGCCATATTTTGACATTTTTTACGTGTTTTTGGCACTTTTCACAAAAACGCCTCTGTTTTCTCTACATGCACGTTACGACGAACAATTTTCCAACCAACTCCAGACCGTCCACAGAGGTTCAGAGCGCGCGCCCAACTGCTGTTCCATCCTGAGCAATTTGCTAAAACAGGTATTTGCCCGTGAACCTCCCTGCAACCTGGTTTATTCTCTGTCAATTATAAAAATACCCGAACACGGCGCAAGATTAAGAATTTACCATAATATCAAGCATACCCAGCTCCCCCTTGAAGAATTAACGGTCAAATTTCACTAGCAGAGCCATTTCGCACTAAATTGTTAGTAAAAACCCTGCTCCGTTCGTGCAGTCGTGAACCACAGTCCCTAAGCTGCTCCTAACTACCAAATAGAGGTCTGCTAAACACGGTGATTAGCCTTCACAGCCTGCCAAACAGTGTTTCAATTGATGTAAACCGGTCCTGCAACCCTGCATTCCTCTAAATCCTTATTTCTCAGATAGAACCTCCATCAGTTGTCAAAAAGCATTCAAGCAAACATGGACACTCCAAAGGCATCAGTAGCCCTCAATGTTGCTCCCCTGAATGCCCCCCAGAGAGAACTGGAGTGGCAGGATTTGGCAGACCTTGATTACCAAATCTCAGAGGACTGCCCATCTAAATGCAAATTCCACATTTATCTGCTGAATGAACTCAAAGCCAAGCATAAGGAGGGGACAGATATCCTGGGCATTTGGGAGTCCTCCCTCCCAATTTTCAAGCTCCCTCAGGTCATCCAGTTCCCTGACCTGATTCACTTATGTGCTGTGTGCTATGACCCCATGCAGAGGGCTGTGCTTAACCCTGAAGGTGCAGTAGTCTTTTACACAACCCCTGAGGCCATCAGGGAAAGGCTCCAGTTTAAAACCCAGAAGAAGTTGGTTCCCTTGTCCCTGCTGGATCTGATCAACCAAGGAGCCAAGGTACTGACAGAAGCACAAATCCTAAAGTTGAATCAGTTATTTATCACAAACTCTGACACAGTGCTGCACCCTCCCATTTTTGATGGCTACCTAAACCAATTGGGCTTGGACCTAGCATACATGATTAGCTCAGTTTTGGGGTACAAGTCACTAGAGTTTATTGAGGAAACTGTATTGGTGATGATGACAATGTTTTCTCCCGGAAGCAATCCTATTTGTTATGATTATGCCACATATATCTCAGACAAGATACATGAGCAATTTTTGCACTTATCCAGAGAGAGGGTGTTCAGGTACACCTCATACATCTACCACCTCATCTTGTACTATCAACATGAGAAGTTCTCTTTTGAGATCAAGAGAACTGATGCAGCGGGTAATCCAAGGTCAGTGGTGTACTGGACCTCAGTCTTCCATATCCTCACATACTCTCCATACACATACTCTGAGTTCATAGACCTGTTCATCCATCCAGCTATGTCTCTCTTGTTAAACTCCCCCCCTCCAAGGCTGTCTAATGAGATGCAGAGGATTCTGCAGCTATGCAGTGCATACTGCATAGGGGATTGGTACTTTTACCAACACCATACTGTGATTAGGATATATGGGTGTGAGTTGCCCCCATACAGACTGCCCAGGTACGTGCCAATGAGACTGTTTGCCTTGGAATATTTCAGGCAATTTGGCAATGCCGATCAGGTGCACTTTGCAAAAAGGGGCAAAAGGGCACAACTCAAAGTGAGAAACCAACTTGGCCACTTTATCCTTAACAAAAGAGAAGGATGGAAAGAGGCAGACAGGAGACTAGAATGCCTTGGCCTAAAGAAAAGCTTCCTTTGGAAGCCCTATGACCCTAACAACTTCATATCCTTGAAAAGGCAGAAATGAAAACTTTCTAGCTATGAGCATGTGAGCATGCTCCACATTCAAAGACATGCCAACCAACCAAAGTGGAGAAGAAACACGTTGGAAGAGCCAGTTACTCAAGAAGAACTAGTTGAAAGGGCTAGAAGGCATTTGTTAAAAATGGCTGACTTAGAATGTCCTTCTCAGGTACTTACTCTGCCAAGGCCCCAAGAAGGAGCAGCTGCCTCATCTTCTGCCACACATCAAGTGGCAGCACAAACCACAGACCAAGAGCAGAGCAAGGGCAAAGAAAAGATGATGGAAGAACCACAGGGCCAACAGGGTCAAGAGCAGCAGCCCCAGCAGGAACAGCAGCAAGGAGACCAACAGGGTCAGGAAAAACAAACAGGAGAGGCCCCACAGACCACCCAAGAACAGACAACACCAATGGCGCCTCCAAGGCAGGATTCGAGGGTTGATTCCTCCGTCCTCCGAACCCCTCAAAGGGAGGACGTTAGTAGAAAAAGAGAAAGGGAGACTCCCCTCACTCAATCACTAGAGAAGAGACAAAGATTGAATCCCTTCTCAGAAGAGGAAATGCCAAGCATGGAAGCTTCTGCCAGCTCCTTGCAACAGGAGCAAGACAGGGCAGCAATAGGAGAAGTGAGCTCCGCAGGGCAGCAGCAGGGAACAGGTGCAAGCATAAAACAGCAGTTTAGAGATGCCAAAAGAAGGAGTGAGCCCATAAAGATTCAGCTCTACAATCACCTGCTGAACATGGCTCCTGCAAACCAACAAAGGCTCATGTCTGCATTTGATGTGCAGGAGGGGAAAATGACAATGAGCCACTTCACACCTACAGTGCAGCAACCACAATTAGCTGCAGACTATATCAGGACTAATCTGGAGGTCCTGTCAAAAGACATCCACTCGATGGATCAGATTGAGCTCCACAAACAGACGGGTGAGATGGTCTATGCCACCTTGGCTGATAAGACCTTAGTCAACTACAGACTCCAGAATAGCCTGAACAATATTGCAGCACAACTTGAGTTGGAAAAGGCTTCCTCTCAAGCCAAGGATAACAGGATCAAAGCCTTAGAAGAAATAATAATAGAGTTTGGGCATGATCCCAATGATGTTAAGGCTGTGCAACAAGTCCTCAAGCTGAGGGATGCTGATATGGCAGCAATAAAGAAGAAATTGAAAATCCCACCAACTCTCCACCCAAAAACGGATGAGGTTGCCCAGCAGAGGCAAGAGAAGGATGCAGCTTCCTTACTAATGACACTATACAAGGAGCTCATCCAAACACAAGAAAAGTTGCAGGAATCAGAAGCCACATTGGAAGCAGCATTGCAGCAGAAGGAGGCAGGGCAATCCTCACAGCCACCTCAAGAAACAATAAATCTTGAGGAAACCCCTCAATACACTACCCCTCCAAGCCAACAAGTGCAACAAGAACCTCCAGATACCACAGCACCAATCACCTCTGCACCAACAACAGAGCAGGCTGAAAGCCTGGACATGCAGAAGCTGAGGAAAGAAATACAGGTACTGGAGTCCCAGATG
>APFE030215361.1:69639-82420 GCA_000404065.3 Pinus taeda
TTAAATTAGAGAAAGAAATTAATAGTAAAATCTTATGAGTACCATAATGTAAAGAAATATTATCATTTCTTCGATTTGAAATGATAGATATAACAAATGGACATCAACTTGTTGAACAAATATAGTGTAAATTATTATTATTATTATTATTTTTAAATGGAATTGAGAGATGTTACAGTTATCATGCAATAGATTTAAACAATTAGAAAAATAATAAATAATTTCCTCAATTGTGCATATAATTAATTTATTTTTCTGTAACGACCCCCAGTTAAAATTTCATGTAATAAAATTAATAAAGGAAAAATAAGACCAAGGTCATGGGATACGTATTCCAAGCTGAATGTTGGGAAAAACATCATAGTGGACATCACTACTTGTTTATTATGGCTAACGGGAATTTGAAAAGGAATTGGCAAAGGATTTGGAAAGGAGAAAAGGCATTTATTGGAATTTATTTATGAAAATAAAAAAATAAAAAAAATAAAAAAATAGAAAAGGAGATGGAAGGTCACAAGTTTGCATGAGAGGGAAACTGAAGGAAAAATAGAGGAAAATGAAGGAATTAGAGGCCTCAATGATAAAAAGGATTCTAAGGATCAATTCACAAAATTTTGTCAACGTTAGCTTGGAGCATTCTCCATTCTCTCGTACTCTTGCATACTTAGAGCATTCTTGGAGTACTATAGAATTAGAGAAAGGAAAGAAAAGGAAGGAAAAGGAAGCAAGGGAAAAGCAAGGGAAAGTTGATAAAGAATATTTAGTAGGAATACTTCGAGGCAGCAGATTGCATGTGTGATTTTCTAGCTATTTTTTGAACGCATGGTACATCCATGTATGTATTGGTTTTTGTTGTTGTCATTGGCATGGGTTTTTCTATGTGTTATTATGGTTTCAACCTTGCCTTGTCATTTACAGATAGCCATGGTGTGATGGGGTTCTTTTGTTTTTTTTAGCTTTTTATTGATGGATGGTTTTGGAACTAGGTGAGGTGGTCTCAGGAAAATTCCCATAGGGCCTAGGAATCCCTTAACCAATTTTGGAAGGATAATAGTAAGGCCTGAGGGTGGAGACAGGAAACTTCCTCAAGGTATTGGTGAAGAAATTCTAAGGCATCCAAGATTTTTTTGGGCCTACTGATCCATTGACCAGTTTTGGTGGGATTGCGATAAAGCTTGGTTCTTTATGTACTTGTTTCTGGCCTAATGATCCCTTGACCATTTTTGGCAGGATTGCAGTAAAGCCTGAGGGTGGAGGTGGTTTAACCTCTAGGAAGCCCTAGATTTTTATGTCTTGATATCCCACATTCATGCTTGGAATAGGGCACCGAGGTGATTGGATTAAAGAAATATTTGGTTCAACTTAATCTATGGTCAGCTAGTATGTGGAAGTCCCTGACTTGGTTGGCTTTTGCATATGTTAACAAGAGTTATTTTCCTCTTGTATTTCATGAGTACTGGTACTTTTTTTATGTGGATTTGATGGTTTTTCTATCATTATTATTATTCTAGTTATATGTTGGTTATAAGCATGGTTTCATAACAGGTTCTAGTTATGGCTCTTGACATGTTTTGATTATTTGATGACTGATTAATGAATGCATGAGGTAAAAAAATGTTATTACAACTATTATTAGAGAGAATTAGACCTTCTTGGTGAATCTTAGATAAGTTTCAGAGCCCTATGTTCAAATATGTATTCATGACTTGTAATTTACATGTTTTCCATGTGTTTGACGAAATGTCTGTCATGTTCCAGGCATTCTAGGTCAAGTTCCACCTTCAAATTTGTATGTCTAACATTGTTATCATGTCATTATTTATTTCAAGAAGTTACAAAAACTTATGGGTAGCGGTCTGAATGCTAACCTAGAATCTAATCTTAGATATCAGAACCACGCCCTCTAAATTGAAAATTTGGTTTGCAATCGCATGTATACAGGATTGTGCATGTGATTGGAGGCTCCCAACCAGATGGATCGGTTGTTATGGGAGAGGTTGAGGGCCCATGGTAGAGAAAAGGGGATCCATATTAAGATTTGGACTCCTAGAATGGATGCTCAAGCTCTGAGTGACATGTATCCCCTGTAGGATGTTTTCAGATGTTTATTTTTTGTCAGTAGTTAGCTCCACTTCCTTAATAGGATGTATGAGGTTGATTCATGTTATCGTAGACCTAATTTGATGTCTGCCCTAGTAGGTCAATGAAACTAGCTAAATGTGGGAGGGAGGTTACAGATTGGTATCAAAGCTCCTATGTTCAACACTTGGACTAGATGGGCGGAATGTGTTTGGCATGCATGAAATTCACTGCCTATATGGTTGTCCTGCATGCATTGTAATGGTTTTGGTTATCATGCATTAGATCATTGTATGCAATTATTTTTTTCATGCATGATTTCAATATATTGATATGATTATTTATATATAAGTAACATTATCATCTAGATTGATCTTGCAGATAAGATAGCATCCCCTGAAATTCACTGAGGTATGTTGATTATGTTTATATTTGGTTATTTGACATGGCATGTTTGTAGGAGATAGAATATGAGAGATGACTAGCAAAATGGTGGATTACAACTCACGAGACTCTCCCTATAGATCAGATGAGTAGCCATGAGATGAGAACTCTCCTCGCATAATAGACACCTTGAGAATTCTAAAGGAACAAATATGAAGTTGCAAAGTAGATAATTACAGGATCATTAGTCACAGGAAATACTTGTGAGGGTACAGGAAAAACAAGCAGAGTTCAATGCAGTTATCCTTCAAAGTTTTTAAGACTTGCAGAGATAGGGACAACCACAAATCAGTTAAGAGCAGGAGGAAAGTACTAATGGTGGATATGATAGTAGGCCTCATGGTTGCACATGTTTGATAGGAATGACATAGTCAGAGATGGTGGATTCTTGGATACACCTGACAAGAGAGACAATGGCTACAAGTTTTATTCTGGTTTTGGTTCAAACAAGCATCATGGTCATCATCGCTATCATCCTTACAAGAGGAGTGAGAGGGGATACTTTCCAGATGAGTTCAAGAAATCCAAGCCCCCTACATTATACGAAGAGTTGAAGAAATCAAAAGATGCAGAGGCATGGTAGCTTGGCATGAAGAATTTCTTTGAGTTTCATGATTATAAAGAGAACACAAAGGTCAAGATAGTTATTTTCAGTCTCAAAGGGAAAGTGAATATTTGGTAGGAAGATGTGAAGCATGCCAGAGACATCAAGACAGCTGAGTTGAGTTGGCATGAGTTCAAAAGGATCTTCCAAAATAAGTATTTATCAAAGAGGTACTATGATGGTAAGGCCAAGGATTTCTATGAGTTAAATATGGGATCTATGAAAGATGAAGAGTATATGACTAATTTCCTAGAGTTTTTGAGGTATGCGACTTATATTAAGGATGACAAGGAAAAAATTCAAATATTTGTCAGTGGACTACCATTAGCATTCAAGGATCGGATTGAGTATGATGAGCCTCGCCCATTGGAGGAAGTCATGGGGAACTTGAAGAAATTTTATGAGAATAAGACTGAGTTGAAGTGGGGCTAGAAAGGGAATGACATGACTAAACGTAAATTGAAACCAAAGTGAGCAAGACCTAAGGATGCAAGTGAGAAGGAAAAAAATCTCCTTACAAGAAGTTTAATGCGGTATAGAAGGGACATGGGCCTTAACCTAGAGAGTAGCAGAATAGAGGTGATGGTAGGAGACAATTGCAGTGTTATATATGTGGAAAGGATCATCTCAAGAAGGATTTTTTGTCGTATGATGGTGTCAGACCTAAGATTTGCAGTGCACGGGAAGCCTAGATTTATGTAGCATTTGACAAAAAATAGGTAGATAACCAGGCATCCATTATTGAGATGGAAGGTAAGCTTTGTGATCGAGTGGTTTCTATTTTGATCGACCCTAGATCTAATTATACTTATGTTAATCCTTCCCTTGTGGATAAGCGTGGTTTGAGAAAAAAAGTGCATGCAAAATATTGGTTGATGCGTTTGGTTATAGGTACAAAGAACATAGTTCATCATTGGGTAAGAGCTTGTACATTATTGAAAATAGCAACAAGAAAATCATAATTTATTTTTTTTCCTTGAGTTAAATTAGGAATTAAATTGTAATTATAATGATCATAGCAAGTTGTACTAGTTAATTGAAGTCTATCTAAATTGATGTAGAGTGGTTCCTAAATTTTAGGGGCCTAGGTTGAGTTCTTTTGAGTTGTAATTATTTAATTCAGTTTAATTGAGTTAAATTCAGTTAAACTAGCTCCAACTGATGGAGGAATTAGCAGCAGATCCAGTAGTGGGTGTAACCAACACTGATAAACTAGTAAAATGAAGATTCACTCTAATTTTCTGATTAATGTAATATACATATAGCAAGGATTTTTAGTTGTGGATTTCCCCAAAAACTTATTGTGTTATGTGTGATTGAATTCTTCCTTTTTTTGCTTCATGATTTCATCAATCAATTATTGTTTTTGTTGATGAGTAGAGTAGATTCAAGTCAATTGTTTTAGCATATTACAATTTGTAGTTTGAATCTACAAGGAATTTGTACATGGTATCAGAGTTGAAATCAATATATAAGAGGATAATACGAGTTTGTCTTTTGCAGGAGAAATTAAATTTGCAGTATCATATTTTAGAGCTAGCAAGATGTTGTTCTATGAATTTAGGCTTGAATATTTCTTGGAAGGATAGGATGGAGGTAGCATTAGAAGGCAACGAGCTTAAGGAATTCATATATAATGATATTCATAAGCCTCCAACAAGTGACGCTCAAGATCTAGCAGAATGGAGAAAATGTGTGGCAAATGCAAGAAGGATTATCCTAGAAGGAGTTCGAGATCATATTGTCTTGAATATCCACGGTAAGGAAACTCCATTTGCAATGTGGAAGACCTTGATGGACCTATTTCAAACCAGCGGTGATCACAATAAGTTTGCACTAAAGGAAAAGCTCAGAAATATCAAGATGGAAAAGGGAAACACAATATCAAGTATTTGACCAAGTTCACCCAATGCCAGGATGAGCTTGGAAGTGTCGGTATTACAGTTGTTAAAGACGATCTAGTGAGCCTAGCAATTCTAGGACTTCCCAAGCACTGACAAAACTACCAGGACTCAGTTAATGGGAGGGAGAAGCTACTAGAGTGGGAGCGATTGTGGTCTGACTTGGTACAAGAAGAGATCTGACGGAACACCAGAGACGGATCCTCATCCAAGTATGATGATGAGGATAATTATGCCTTAGTTGAAAAGGTGAAGAAAGGGAAGGGGACATCATCAAATTCCAAATCAGATTCCAACTAGGGTGGAAAGAAGAAGGACATGTCAAATATTAAATGCTTTCACTTTCATGAGCTAGGACACTATGACACAAAGTTTCCGCACAAGAAGGCCTCTAAGAAGCCCTCAGGAGGAGTGACAAGTGAAGCTCTTGCTTCACAAATCGAACTGGATTTCACCCTCATTAATTTTATTGGGACATCGGTGATGATTAATGTGTGGTACCTGGATAGTGGAGCCTCATTCCATATGACCGACAACAAATATTTCTTCAGTGACTTAGAGGAGAAGGACCTACGTTTGCACATTGATATGGGAGATGATGGGAGGTATAGCACGACCGACATCAATACTAATACCTTTCAAAGGGAGTCTACTTCTCCTCCCACATTAAAATATGTCATGTATGTTTCAGGTTTGAAGAAGATTTTTGTTGAAGTTTCCATGTTGGAGGACCATGGCTATGATGTCATATTTAGTAATGGAAATGATTTTCTTCATCACATAGCCTCAAGACAAGTGAAACAGATCAGGGTTTTGGTGAAGAACCTCTACAAATTTGATGTAGAATATTGTGTTGCTTTGAGCACTAAAGCAGAGAAGGTGTAGAGTCAAGACATTGGTGAGTTGCGGCATAGAAGATTGGGTCACTTGCACCACGAAGCCTTGAAAATTATGCAGAAAATTTCTACAAGACTTCCCAAGGGTACACTAGAGCAGAGAGACACATGCAAAGGGTGTACATTGGGGAAGTACACCAAAGCCTCCTTTCATGATAAAGATAGTTGAGTGCAAGCAATCTTTGATCGAGTTCACGCAGATGTGTGTGGACCATTCTTGATAGCACCCATGGCTAAGCATAGGTATTATGTAATATTTGTTGATGATATTTCTCATAAGTGTTGGATTTTCTTCATGTAGAAGAAATATCAGTCATTCGCTAAATTTTTTGAATTTAAGGCACTTGTTGAGAAAGATACTGGAATTAAATTTAAATCTCTTAGAATAAATAACGGTAAATAATATGTGTCGAATGAATTCAAGAAATTTTGTGCATCATAAGGCATTCGACAGGAGTTAATAGCACCTCATAACCCATAACAGAATGGGGTGGTTGAAAGTAATAACATAAGTATTGTGGGAGCAGCATAGGCGATGTTACATGATCAAGTCCTACCATTGCACTTGTGGGTTGAAGCATGTGACACAACTATTTATTTGCAAAACAGAAGCCCTCATCAAATTCTTGGGATGAGTACACCTGAAGAAGCTTTTTCAGGTAAGAAACTAGATGTGGCACACTTCAGGATCTTTCATTCATCAGTCTACTATCATGTTACCAAGGATGCACAGAAAAATATAGAGCCAACAGCTGAGTTGGGCACATTTTTCGGGTACACTGATACACCTCACAACTATCGAGTGTACCTGTCATCCAGCTGGATGACAGTGGTTCATAGAGATGTGAAGTTTGATGAAGAGAAGGCCATGAGATGTTCCATTGAGAGGGAGCTTTAGTTACATGCAAAAGAGGAGATTTTAGCTTCAAAGGAGGAACCTTAGGATGATGTGGAGAATCCACTTGTTGATCAGAGAGTGGAAGAACCCTCTCATAAAGAGACTTTCAGAGATGGGAGGAAGTGCACCAAAGAGGTTGACAAATTGATGCATGATGCTAGAGAGAATGTGGGATCACCCACATCACAGCGCAGGTAGAGAAGGTCACTAGATCAGTACACTGGCTACATGGCTTTGATGAGATAGAGTGTAGAGGTTGAGCTATCCTCATTCGAGGAAGCAACGCAACAACTAGTATGGGATGATGCCATGGTTCAGGAGTATGACTCTATTATCAGAAATAGTGTTTGGGAAGTGGTCCCAAAACCAGCAGACAAGTCAGTGGTGAGTTATCGTTGGTTTTACAAAGTAAAGCAAGCAACAGATGGGAGTGTGGAAAAACACAAAGCCATGTTTATGGCCAAAGGGTTCTCTCAGGTGAAGGGAATTGATCACGATGTGACCTTTTCTCCAGTATCAAGGTACTTGTCAATGAGATATATTATAACACTGTCAGCGCAGATTAGATGGAAGATACATCAGATAGATGTGAAGACATCATTCCTCAATGGTATGATTAAGGATGGGGTGTATATTGAGTAGTCAGAAGGATTTTAGACATTCAACGGAGAGTCACATGTGTGTATACTCAAGTGAGCATTGTATGTAATGAAACAAGCACCTCGTGCTTGGTACACCATGATTGAAAGCTATTTTACCAGGTTGGGATTCACCAAAAGTGAAGCAGATGCGAACCTTTACATATTGTGGTTGAAGGTAAATTTTTTATTATGGTATTATATGTCGATTATTTGATTCTGATAGGTGATGAGAAATTGATAAAATCTTACAAAGTGGATCTTGCAAGAGAATTCGAGATGAAGGACTTGGGGCTCATTCATTACTTTCTTGGTATAGAATTATGGCAATGAGATGAGGAACTTATTTTCTCTCAGTGAAAGTATGCCAAGGAGATACTGAAGAAGTTTCACATGCAGGGAAGAAAACCCATGGAGACTCCTCTGGCAGGTAACTGGAGAAAGGAAGATTCTATGTCAAGTGAAGTAGTGGAGGCTAATATTTATAGACATCTTGTGGGTTCACTTATGTAAATTTTGGTGAACACATGACTAGATAAGATTTTTGCAGTCAAACAACTTAGTCAAGCCATGGTTAAGCCAACCAAAATTTATTGGAAGGCAGTTAAACATGTGTTGAGATACCTCAAAGGCAGCACTAAGTTTGGTCTTTGGAAGAGACAGACAGAGGGAGTGAAACTTCAAGGCTTTGTAGATGCAGATTGGGTAGGAAGTCAATCTGATAGAAATAGAACATCAGGAGGAATCTTCAATATTGGGCCAATAACAGTTTCTTGGTACAATAGGAAGCAGAGATCAGTTGCACTCAGTTCAGCATAAGCAGAGTACATGGTTTCTAGTCAAGTAGATTGTGAGGCTATCTAGATGAGGAAGATCTTTGTTGGGTTATCTTCTCAGTAGATGGACCCTATAGTGATTTACTATGACAATCATAGTTGTATCAAACTCAATGAGAATCCAATTTTTCATGATTGGTCGAAGCATATCGACATCCAGTATCACCATCTACGAGATTTTGTGTAGAGGAAATTCATGTTGTTGGAGTACATTCCCACAGAGGAGAAGGATGCAGATATTTTAACGAAGGTATTGTCAAGATGTAAATTCAAGTTTCACAGAGGCGGGATCAGGGTAGCAGATAATCCCTTTCTTGTTGAGAGGGAGTGTTGAAAATAACAAGAAAACCCTAATTTATTTTTTTCTTGAATTATGTTAGGAACTAAATTGTAATTGTAATTCTCATAGCAACTTGTAATAGCTAACTAAGTTAATTTGACTTAGTTGGCTCAGTAAATTCGAGTTGGGAGTCTATCTAAAGTCATGTAGAGTGTTTCCTAAATTTTAGGGGCTTGGGTTGAGTTCTTTTAAGTTGTAATTATTTAATTTAGTTTAATTGAGTTAAAGCCAATTAAACTAGTTCCAACTGATGGAGGAATTAGTGGGAGATCCAGTAGTGGGGTGTAACTAGCACTGCTCAACCAGTAAACTGAAGATTTACTCATAATTAACTCATGCATGTAAGATCATAGAAATACCCAGTTGTGATTGGAGTTTAGGGACAATGTACTATCAGTTGTATAATCATTTGAATTGTACGAATGGTGCATGCAATCAAAGGAAGACCTATGATGGATTGCGCATTTATGGATGGGGAATTTCTCAATTAAATATGGGCTAATTCCCAAGGAAATTGCACAAGGAAATAAGAGCTTGGCAGGAAACAGATTTGCCGAAGTATTGGCTGGAGATTGTTTTTGAAGCAGTGATATAGATAGTGATAGTGCAATGTTTGCTTGGGCTTGAGAAAATTATTGTAATATTCTCTAATTTTCTGATTAATTTAATATACAGAGAGCACGGGTTTTTAGCTATGGATTTCCCCAAAAAATTATTGTGTTATGTTTGATTGAATTCTTCCTTTTAATTCTTCATTATTTCATCGATCAATTATTGTTTCCACTGAGCCTGCAGGGGTTTGGTCTCGTGGGCAGTGGACGGTCTGCTAAGTCGTTCGTGCCACTATGCAGGTCATGGGTTCAAGTCTCATCTTATCCTTAGGGGTCATTCTTGCGAGCTGGGCGGTTCCACCTAGCAGTTATAGTGGCAGCCAGTGGGATTCGACCCTGGTAACGTGAGTATGATACCACTGTCGTTGCCAATTCCGCTAGATATAAAATAAAATAAAATAAATAAATAAATAAAATAATAATTTATTGTTTCCACTGATGAGTAGAGTAGATTCAATTCAATTGTTTTAGCATATTACAATCTGCAATTTGAATCTAAAAGGAATTTCTACATACATTTGATTTGAATGGTATGCATACAACATCACATCTAAATGTGCTTCCATTGGGATCATATAGTATACTTATGGGTATGGATTGGTTGTATCTTCACAAGGCTAAGGTGCATTGTTATGAGAAGGCTATTGAGTGCTTGGATGATGATGGAGAAAAGATAATTTTATAGGAAAAGATGAATCCTACATCAGTAAGAATGGTTATAGCTATGCAGGAAAAGAACAATTAATATCAACTAGAAGACTAGAGAAAGGAAGAGGGTTTTACGCTTCTTGTCCCAAAGCCAAACAAAAACAAAAAATTTGCACTATCAAGCAACTAAGGGTACACCATTACCTGGGTAGAAAATAGAATAAATTGGGGAATACCCCCAATTAATAAACCTAGAACCCACAAAAGGAGACAATGAGAAACTATGTAAGAATTATCTGGGTTGAACATAAGTTGTTGGAGCTATGTCCTGTCAATACCAATTCAAACTAGTGAAATTAATGCCTTAGTACATCGACTAGAAGTCCCTACGAATGCACATAATAATGTAAGTAAAAAGTCAAACGAGAAAGAGAGTAAATGAAAATGCTCTAGATTTAAAGACAGCAAGTAGAATTTACTAGAAATTATGAAGTGTCGACTGGTAAGTATCCAGTGAGTGAAGTATATAAGGTCTAGCATAATGTCTGAAGATCACCTAAAATAATTGTAAGAAAAGAATCGACACAAAACCTTTGAAGTTGTCACAAGGTGGAGCAGCGCTTTGGCTGCCATAAAAGAATATGAAAATGACCAAATGGTTCTCAAGAGGTAGGGTTTCATTCCTTAAAAAACCAGATTTCTTTTCCATTGTTAGATTCAAGAATGGAATCATGACCATAGAAACTGTGTGATAAAAATAAACACGTGAAATCACACATGGGCCAACTTTATATGGCACATATCGCTTTCTTCCATATGGCTATAATGAGTCAAGCAAAATGCAATATATCCCATATCTATAAATTTGAACCCAGCACCCAGGTTTATATTGCAAACAAATTTGCCATCATAATATCACTGTTATGGAAAATCGGTTTGATATTATATGATCATTGACATATATTTAAGTAAAAATAAAAAGATTGTACAATTACAATGTGTGAATAATCTACATATATATAGGTTGAGTTATTGTGAATACCATGAGGTTATAGATATAAACCATGTTTTTACCATAACATTATTAATATGGATTATATATATATATATATATATCACCATTACAAGTATATGTAAATAAAATAAGCTACGACTAAGTGTCCTAAGTGTTATATATATATATATTATGATCACATTACAAGTATATGTAATAATAGCTACGACTAAGTGTATATTGAAGTTATGTGTGATTTTTTATGTGTGATTTTTATAAAGTGGAAGGATTCTCTTAAATTAGAGAGAGAAAGAAATTAATAGTAAAAACTTATGAATATTATAATGTAAAGCAGTTTTATCATTTTTTCAATTTGAAATGATAGATATTACAAATGGGTATCAACTTGTTGAACAAATATAATGTAAATTAAAAAGTTTTTTTTTAATGAAATTAAAGAATATTACAGTTAGTATGCAAAAATTTAAATGGTTAAAAACACCATAATTAATTACTTAATTGTACATATAAATATTTTTTTTAAATAAAGTTTTTTTAAAAATTAATGTTAATTATCAAATTAAACAATTTTCTTAAAAAACTTATATCATTAATCTAACCAATCCTCAAATGAGTGATTAATTTTTATAGCCAATAATAATAATTAATTCCATTCACAACCTAAAAATTGATCAGTATATAATAAGTAAAATGATCAATTTTGAAACTTATGGTCAATGTATTATTATTTTTAACTGCACCAAACCGACAATATCTTATAAATATTCCATTTCATATATATAACGCACACTTTTGCATGAATAATTATTAATACATAAGTATTATAGTCTCATGTTGTGAATAAGAAAATATATAATATATATATATAATATATATATTATATATTATATGGCATGTTATGATATTAATTTTACAGAATACATCTGTTATATAGATTATTCACCAAGTAGTCAAATTCTATTTTTAATTTGGAAAAGTAGCACTAGAAATATTCAATATATATTATATATATATAATATACTATATATATATATTATATGTTATTTTTATTATTGTTTCTGGTGGTTCATGACACCTCCGTGATTGGTGGCCGCTACGTCCATGGAAATATCTAAGCTTGATCAAGGGTATCAAGCCCCATGGTCAATAGCTAGGCATAACCCCAAGGGCTTGGGGAGAATTGACCCTGTGACCTCCCGAATGGCGAGGCACTTATTTGACCAGTTGAACTAACCCTTGGGGCTCATCCCTTATTCTATATAATACAAAATTTTAAACATTAAGTGTAATGGAAAAAAAGTAATAATTTTTTTCTTGTTCACAGTGGGACAGAAAACAATTGGCATGGATCAGGCTACAAGGAACCGTGACCTTTTATAAATGGATTCAATGTAATATGATCAACAAAAGCACATATTTCTATTTTTTTATGTACTAATTTAAATTAGCTATTATATTAACTACTTTTATGCAGGTTAAATCCTTACTATCCACCTAATAATTTAGTTTGAGGAATGACTTGTTATAGAGTTTTATGAACTCAAAGTTTCGGACTACCAAGTGAGTCCATCATCAGGGGATGCATCAAAAAATTTAAGAAGATATTAATGATGTATCCAGGAGCTAAATTTGACAGTATATATATAGATTATCAAAAGAATAATATAAGAAATTTAGTCGTCCAAAATTTGATTAATCTGTTAATATATTGAAAATTTGAAATTTAAAACATTAGGGATTTGATTAATTAAATTCACTATAATCTATTTGTTAATTAGTTGAGATTTATTTATAATTAGAATTATGAAAGCCTTATTACCCTTTTTTATTTAAATTTATAGATTACTTATAATTAATAAATATGATTATGA
>APFE030215361.1:82440-105455 GCA_000404065.3 Pinus taeda
AACATTTATTTATTTATTTATTTATTTTAAAGAATTCTTGGTTTTAGATTAATAAATGAATAATTATGAAATTTATGTTGATGCCTTATATTGAATTATTGATAATTAAATGAAAATTTTAGAAGTCCTATTTCAAAATAGAAATGTGTATCAACATAATGAAGATTCACTCTACCAATTGTAAGTCATGAAAATTGATCTTGTAGAGGAATATGAAATTGACTTACATAGTATGTTGAAACCCACCAAATATTCACCTGTCATCATAAGGGAAAGCTTTCAACTTCCACATGAATTAGAAGCTACCCCTAGATTTCACAACCAAAAACTTTTAATCTCAACAAAGATGACCATGGAAAAAAGAAACAATCACACAACACAATGTCAAAAAGAATAAGGCTAAGAATCCTACTCACTTAATATAACAAGCCCAAAATCAAAATCTGGGAGAGAACCAAGTTCCTAGTTGTTTCAAAAAATATCCATGACCCCATACAAGTAAAACCTTAGGAGCAATATGGAATAAATAAGACCACAAAACACCTTTCCATCAATGCCTTGCAACTACACTAACAAGATGAACCCTTCAAACATATAGGGTTATAGGAAAAGTAAGATCAAACACATCATTCCTCTTTCCCTAAATAAATAGATTTCTATTTATGCTTGTGTAGTACCTTTTAGTGCTCTACTGTTATCTTCTTTTTTTCTGAATTAGTCTACTTCTATATTGATACAAAATATGCTTACAGCGAGACAAAGGTCTCGAGAGTTCTAGCCCATGAAACGGCATACTGACAATGGACATTTGAAAAACTATCCCAAGGACTTACAAATAAACTAGCTTTAGGACTTGGAATCGCTGAATCCATAACAAAAGACTTAGAATCCGGACAGCGACCCAGATCTGACTAGTAAACCACCTTAGCCAAAACATTAACCAACAGGAATGCCGCCCACGCAGGGGAAACCGGCCGTCAAAAAGAGTTGATAAAACCTGATACTGGGCGCTACAAACATGGGATGAACAAATCCTCTTTCGACAATTGAACAAAACCAAAGACACGCAAACCTGAGAGGATTGAACAACCGCTTTCGACAATTGAACAAAACCAAAGACACGCAAGCCTGTTCAGTCATCATGCTGAGTTGGAGGCTGCTCCTCAATAATGCAGCAGCCAAAAAGATATGGTTCTTTAGGCTCCGCGGAATGTCCCTCTGTTCTAGCAAGTTCTTCTGTTGTAGGAGCGCCCGGGCCCGCTATAGTGGGCGAATCCTGAATTGCCCAGCCCCCAATATCTCGTCTTTGCGCAGTCTCATTCGTCGAGGGAGCATTCTGGTGTTCCATCCACTGGTGCTGAGGAACTCCTCAGCCGACTATCTCCGAACCCCTAGCTTGCTCATTCAGCTCAACAGTGACCGAAACAATGAAGGAGGAATTACCAAGTCTACAGGGGAGGCGGAAGCGAGCCGTATGCATTCTGGAGTTCTAAGAGCTCACCTCTGACATAAACTGCCTCCTTCCTCTGCCACGTCTGCTTCTGGTTGCCGGATAGCAATAAAAACTGAAGTCCGAAGCCTCAAACGAAGGGTCCGGGAGTTGAGGACGCCTGGCGGAGGACCCGACCACGTGAGTTGCCTCTTCTGCAGCCCATTCTAGGGCGCTCTTTGGGCATGATGATATGAGCTATGGAAGTGAAACAAACAGTCAAAGAGGGGAATGTGTTATGGCTACTGGGGAGAATTCGAAGCGGGTAAATTGGAACATGAAAGCCTGGATAAGTGTTAGCTTCTCGCACCAAATCCAGACAATGCCCTGAACTGTCTCTAGCACAAGAAGCTTCGACCTTGCTTTGCCAGCCAAAGCCAATGAGAAGAGCAAAAATGAAAACAATGCCGAGCATCGTTGCAGTCAGGTTATCAAAATGTCGCGCCTGGGAGAGCTGCATTAATGCAGTAATAAAGTTTGATGTGTGAACTATTAACTGTTGCATCCTGCAACTCCATCCGGCTGCGGTGAGCGGCCACTCGCCATCCTGCCAAGCCATCCTCGTACTAAGTTCTAGATTGATCACCTGCATCCTAGAGAAGGAAATCCTTTTGAACCAAAGAAGTGCACTCTTTTTTGAGGTGTTCATCATTTGAATCACATAGAGGACCTGAGAAGAATAGGAGCGGCTAATTGACCCCCTGATTATCCAATCTATCTGCTACCCTGTTCGTTGTGCGCCTAATATGCTTGAAAGTAATGCTACTGGTTGTCCTGAGCCTTTCTTCAATCTGTTCTAGTCTACTGAGAAGCCTCCAGCTTGAGGCAATCTTAGCTGCTGAGATGCCTGCTTGAATCCTTGTGGCAGCTGCTATTAAAATTTGAGAATCCCCTTCTACCTCCAGAGGGAAAAAGTTTTCTTGTTCTGTTATGCATATGCCTTTCCATAGACCCTTGAGTTCTGCTGCGTTGTTAGTGTCTTGCCAATTGACCCATGATATATATTCAATATTGTACCTACCTCGTTTCTGAAGACACCGCCATAACCTGTCGGCCTGTGATTGCCTTTGGCAGCCCCATCGAAATTCAATTTGTAGGAGTGGGTAGCTGGAGGGGACCAGGTGTGGGGAGAAGTGATGCTGATAGGGGAATTAATCTTGTCTTGAGCTGAAAATGTGAGGTTCAAATTCCATTCTTTCAGGATTAGGCGTTCTTGAGGAGATTCTGGCAGGTCCGAGTCTTGCCAATGTTTTAGAGCAAGAGTTTCTTGCAGATTATGTTTGAGAAGAATCCATAGAGCATCTGGAGACTTGCTAATGTTATTGAAAATTCTATTATTCCTCTCCTTCCATAGGATCCAGTAGACAAAGCCCGGGAGAAGGCTCTAGAGGGAATTTAAAAGAAGGCTTTGAAAAGGATGTCGTGGCCAGTTTCTGATGGTATCCGTGATGTTGCCCACCTGTCTACCCGGTCTTCTATTGCATTGCTCAGTTCTTTCCCATAATTGTACTGCTAAAGGACATGTATCCAGTAGATGCGAAATGGTTTATGAGTTAAGGTTACAGTTTGGGCATCTAGATGGACCTATAAATCCTCACTTTTGAAGATTGTCCCATGTGAGGATTCGCTGCTTGCTCAAAAGCCATAGAAAAGTAGAAACCTTAGGCCATATACTTGGTTGCCATACCTGATCCCAAAGTTGGTCCTTTGCTGCCTGCATGGGTTGATATAGAATCTGGTATGCTTCCTTGGTTGTGAACATTCCTTTTGGTGTGTGACCCTAGCGCAGTTTGTCCTTTTGATCTAAGTGTTTGATTTTTCAGAATATTAGCTCATGATCGATCTCTTCATGGGTTTCCCCTTGCCATTCCGCCTGCCAAGTGCTTGCTGGTCTCTAGAGTTGAAAATCATCAGGGGATTGCTGCTGCCAGTACTGATGAACATAGATTTGATTAGCTTGCTGCATGGAAGCTTGCCATTTGGGTTTACAGAAGAGTGAGGCTAATTTTGGGAGTTGTTGCCATGAGTCCTCCCAAAATCTAGCAGTGGTGCCCGAATGGATCTCCCAAAAATTGTGCGCCTGGATAAAAGCACTATGTTGCTTTGCAGCATTCCAGATCAACGAGCCCGGAGTAGAAGTACTGAATCTGATGAGTTCTTCCAACTGACTGCCTAGCGCATATTTGGCTTGCCATAGACGTGCCCAAGGTGTATGTGGTTTGGAAATCCAAGTCCACCAGATACAGGCTCCCATTATGTTATTGTTGTGAAGGGGATCCCTCAAGCCTAGCCCTCCAACTGATCTTGGTTGACAGACCTCCTTCCATTTAACAAGAGCCCATTTCCTGTTGAGACCAGAGGAACCCCAGAGGAAGTTTCTTTGGAGATTGCATATATTCTTCAGGACCCATCTAGGAGCAGCTAAAATGGAAAAAAGATAGAGAGGCATAGCCTGGAGAATAGATTTGAGAAGGATGAGCCTACCAGCTATATTAAGCGAGTGGAAGGTCCAGGAGGATAGCCTTAGTTCAAGTTTGTCGAGGAGGGTTCTCCATGTGGCATGCTTAATGGTTGTGTTCAAAAATGGGGCTCCCAGATAATTCGAAGGGAGCACTGTTATGGGAAAGCCCAGTATCCTGGCAATGTTCCTCTGAGTCACGGAAGGGGTATTGAAGAAGCAAAGCTGAGATTTTGCAGCATTGATGGAGGTTCCCGAGGCTTCAGAGAAGAGATTGACCAAGGCCTTGAAGGCGGAAGCTTCTTGAACAGATGGGTGGCAGAAGAGCATGGTGTCATCAACAAACTGTTGATGGGAAGTGGGGGGAAGACCATGAAGAGAAATGCCTTTAAGGGAATGAGAGGAAATGGAAAATTGAAGAAGACAACTAAGATCTTTTGCCATGAGAACAAAGAGGAAAGGGGAAAGAGGATCACCCTGTCAAATGCCTCTGGAGGGACGAAAGGGTGCAGAGGGAGAGCCATTTAGTAGGATCGAGAAGCTGGGAGAAGAGATTAGACTCATAATCCAACGGGTCCAAGCTGTACTGAAGCCAAATGCTAATAACATTTGATGGATATAATTCCAGCTGAGTTTATCAAAAGCTTTGGAAAGATCTAGCTTGAGAACCATACCTGGCTTTTTTAGAAGCTTGAGAGAGTTGATCACTTCATTTGAGAGAATGATACCGTCCATTATCTGGCACCCTTCTACATATCCGGTTTGTTCCGGCGAGATGAGGAGGGGGAGAAGTGGTTTGAGCCTGTTCGCCAAGACTTTGGAGATGAGTTTGTAAATAACATTACACAGTGCTATGGGCCTGTATTTATCTGGCGTTTTAGGTTCATCTGTTTTGGGTATTAGCACTATGAAGGTCGAATTTAGGGAAGGAAGGATCTAGTGAATGGATCTTGATTCCTCCACTATCTCCCATACCTCTGTTTTTATCATCTCCCAAAACGCATGAAAGAATTTGGCAATGAAGCCATCAGGTCCCGACACTTTACCATCTTTGAATTGGGCCATAGCTTCCTCCACTTCCTGTATGGTGATGGGCTGGAGCAGCATGTTATTGTGGTTCTCCGTGATGATTTTCGGAATGTGCCGTGCCAATGATCGAATGGCTTGATCCCTGCATCCTAGTGGCTCCCTAAGTATATCCTGAAAGTATTTTTTGAATTCCTGTTCCACTTCTTCATGCACTTCTAGTCTGTCCCTTGTGGATTATTAATGAAGGCTATATTATTATGCATTCTCCTTTGAAGAGTGGATCTGTGAAAATTTTTTGTATTTTTCTCCCCTTTGTTAAGCCATCTGATTCTAGACTTTTTTCGCCAGAGAATTTCTTCTTGCTTCCTTCGTGCTTCGATCTCGGTTGAAAGGGTCTGCTCCTGTTGTTCATATTCTGTCATTCATCCCTCTAAAATGATACTCTGTTGTAGTGATTCCATCTGCTGCTCCAGTTTTTTTCAATGTTCAAAGATGTTGCCGAAATGGGTCCGATTCCATGATTTGAGAACTTGCTTGAGGTATTTTAATTTTTGTCGGCACTGGAACATCTTGGCTCCTTCGGGGGGAATGAAGGAGTTCCAGGCCTCCTTAACAACTGCTTTGAAGTTGGGATGAGAGAACCAAAAGGCTTCAAAGCGAAAGGGTCTATTGCTCTTTATGCCTGGCCGTGACCACTGTAGCATTATGGGCCAGTGATCCGAGCCCGCATGAGGCATAATGGAGGCATGAAAGTCCCCTCCTAGGTGTATAGCATTGTCTGATATGAGGAAGCGGTCCAACCTGGAGGCTATATGCTGCGATCCCCTCCTTTTGTTAGTCCAGGTATACATACCATTTGAAGTTTGGAGATCCATTAACTGATTGTTGTGAATAAATTCTTTGAAGCCTATACTGTCCCCTTCTAGCTTCGATCTACCCCCTGTTTTTTCCTTTAAAGCTGTCATTATATTGAAGTCACCGCCACCAAGCCATAGGGGAAACTATCTATTTTAAATGAGAGCTGTGAGTGTGTCCAGTAGATTCAGTTTTTTTTGTGCATCTTGTGGAAAATAAACATTAGAAAAATGGCCATGGATATTCGTCCCAATGAGATGAAATGTGGACTGAATGAAGAAGTGTGAGGCATGAAAGCCTTGAAGGGAAAGTAGCTGCGGGTTCCACAAGATTGCCAATCCCCTTGAGGATCCAAAAGCATCTACTGAGACTGAGCGGAATCCTAACCAAACCTTATTTAGAATCCTTTCCAGTACAATGCTGTTACTTTTGGTTTCTTGAAGAAAGACAATTGAAGGCCTTTCTTGCTGAATCGAATTTTTTAACATGCTGTGTTTTGAGGGGCTATTCAGCCCTCTCACATTCCATGAAATTAGCTTCATGGAGAACTATTGGGAAGGGCTTTGAAGAACTTTGTCAGCTTGGGGAATCTACTAGATTCCACCAGCATGTCTCCTATGATTATGGTCCTTTGCAAATCCGTTTTGCACCCTCGTTTTTTCATCTCTTTCAGGATTTTCTTGCTATCCCAAGGACTGCCAGCCTGAATACCTAGACTTTTGTTGTGTTGTGCTTTGGTTAGAACACCTTCTAGCTTTTCAATCTCCTGGATGGATATTTTATTAAAATCTTCCTGTCTACATGTTGTTTCCAACGTGAGAATGTCCAAACCTTCCAGATTCACGCCTTCTGTTTCCTCATCCATATGTGCCGGAGTGTTCTATTCTTCCTCGATTGTCTTTTGATGAATGATGAGAGCAAAAGTTGCATCTAATTCCATGGCTGAGGCCTGCACTGCGTTTTCGAGCTCTGTTTTCTCAGAAGAGGTTGAGGCAGGGAAGTTGGTAAGAGTGGAGGCTAGGATTGGAGATGAGGGTTTTGGAGCCTAGGGGGGGAGGAAGGAGAGGGATCTACAAGAGGGGTTTCTGGGTGATCCTCTGAGGTATTTTGAGAGGTTAGAATAGCAAATCTATTTTGGGTATTAGGACTACTGGAGCTGGCTGGGGGTGCAGGGATTTTCTTGGCATGCCTCCTGCGATTAGGAACCTTTGTGAATCCTTCCTTATCTTTGCTGGGCTCATTACTTGGGGCAGTGGACTGCAGATTCAAAGGGCAATCCCTGTAAAGATGGCCATGTTCATTACAATGAAAGGGGATGTACTCATAGTCTATTGTTTGGATCCATTCAAAATCATTATGAAATAGACTTACCAAGTCGGAGAGTTCTTTGGTTAGATGCATGTCAACACAGATCCTGGCGTAGGAGGTATATCTTCGGGATTTGGTTTCCTCAACAGCTACCCCTAGGCTGTTGCCTATATCTTCTAAGGTCTCCTCGTTCCAGTATTCCAAAGGAAGAGAGTACATGTGTATCCATACTAGAGCCCAACTGAAGTCTTCTTTGTCTAGGTCAAACCTCTCTCTCCATTCTCGAAGGTATAGGCCTGAAGAGTTGAAAAAATATAGTCCTCCCTTGAAAATGCGAGATTTGTCCTCCAAACAGTTGAATGTGGTAGTGAAGAAGCCCTTGGGGCCAAGCTGCAGCGTGACTTGTCCTTTGGGCTTCCATTTGGATGCTATCCATCCATGCAAGGCCTTTTCAGTTGGCCAGAATTCGAGAAATTTGCCTATAAGCGCATGATCCTTCATGTATTGGATCTGGCTATTGATTCTTTGACTGGGGAGATCTACTTTGATTCATTCTGCAGTCTTCAGGATGCAGGTCGCAGAAAACGCCTTTGATTGTGACGTTGCAGCTTTTTGATCCGTGCCTTTTTCATTGACAGCTACAGATCCTGCAGCAGGGTTCCCAACAGCATCTATGACAGGTTCAGGGTCCTAATCGGTCCGTGGGGGGACTCCTGGATTTTTCAGAGAGTCTGCGCGGCCTGCTTTGTCAGAGGAGGTACTGGTGGGTGGAGGGTGGGATGAGACCGCACCTCCCAAGGGCGAAACCATGTTGAAGAACTCAAAAGGAGTACTGAGACGGGGGCGCCGAACGCACTAAGGAAGTTGTTCAAGGGATTAACGATCGAACCCTAGCGCTAACCACATGGATTTTCGCCAGAGCTCTCTTTTTGGAATAGACTACTCGCATTAACCTCAACCATGCTCTACTGTTATATTTATTGTTACTTGAAATCTAGAATTTCTCAAGAATTGTAGTTACAATATCTTATTTATTTTTATGTCATATTGTAGAGTTCACCACTAGGAATGACTAGTTCCAAAAGAGGGGATGATGATATGCCCTCAACTTTTGATTTATGAATACTACTATGAATATTCTAAAATATTCCAGTATGAGAAAGATGTGTAATTATGTCCATGCTCAACCTCAAGTGGACACACGTAGTTTTAAAATAGATATATTCTTGAAATTTAAAAAATATTGAATATATATATATATATATTATATTATATTTATATATATATATGATATATATATATCTGTTTATCACATCTCCGCCAACTCAAAATAAAATATTTTGATGTTCTCATATGATGAAATATCCATTAATATTATACTAACTTTGTAGAGGAAATATATAAGTAACTAAAAAAATTTATATATATAGTCTATATATATATATAACTGGTAAGGAGTAAATTTGTTATGAATTCTTATACTTCTAAAATATTTAGTACATGTTCACTTAACTAAATAATATTTTAGTACATCACTTAACTAAATATTTTTAAAATATTTTAGTAAATGACTCAAAAAATGTTTTTAAATATACATGTTGGCTAATTTATTTCAATCTCAACTTCATGCATATGTACATGGACAGAAATTAAATGAAAATTTATTTTAGTGTTGATCATAATAAAATATTTCAATGCTTAAAGAGGAGTAATGAAAAATAAAAAGTTTAAGGAGATATATAATCCATTTAATGCTTAATAGTAAATTCATATGTACCATTGAAAAAATATTATTAGTAATAAAACTCCTAAATAAAATATTTTGATATGGAGAGTTAATTAATATTGAAGTGTATTCAAAAATATATTAATAACAAAAAAAACATATTAATGTGGACAATATAGACCATAAATAGAACATTTCAAGAAAAACTATTTAAATTTGGTATATATATATATATAATTATATATATTTAATAATATATATATATATATATTAAGTAATTTGAAAAATATTATTGGTGCTAAAACAGTTTTAACTAGTTCCCCTCATTGTGGCCCTTTTCTAAGTATATTATTTGGTTAATTTTGTTTGAGATCAAGCAAAGACGTCTTCGAATTGCAAGTTTAGGTTGTGTAGTGTACACTATCCAAGTTCCCAACTAAATTTTAAAGGCATAAAATCATTTTATACATTCAAAAATGTAATTTAAACAATGAAAAATTACCATTAGAGAAATTTTGAGGTCTAAAATAGGCCTCCTAAAGAATATTATAAAATAATACTGGATATAATAAATTAAGATTATAATACCTCATCAAGTTTTAGAGAAAAAAATAAATAAATAAAAAATAAATCTTTTTCAACTCATATTTCAACTTATCTCCCTATGAATTTACTCAAATTTAGAGTCAAAACACTCATTGGAGGTGGAATTCAATTTTGCATCCAAGATGTAAACATGTTGCATATTTTCGATGAAACCTACTACACGAAAAATGTGAAATACATGAAAAAAATGTGATTGCAATCACGTTTTTTCACGCATTTCACTTTTTTCATGTTGTAGGGTCCATCAAAAGTATGCAACATGGGTACTCCTTGGATGAAAAATTGAATTTTGTATCCAACAAGTGATCTTGCTCGAAATTTGAGTAATATCATAGCGAGATAAGTTGAAACTACAAAGAAAATGTAGTTGTTTTATTTTTTTTATCTTTTTACCTTTTTAGTCCAAAAAGAGTGAACCATCCCCCATGGTTGACATCATCATGTTGAATCTTATTGGTTCTTATAAAGTTGATTTTTGTTGTACATTTTTGTTTTGAAGCCCTTTTTTACCTCAAAATTTTTGTAATTACGTTATATATAGTATATATATATATATATATATTATATATATATATATATATAATATATATATAATATATATAATGTCTATTTTTTTCATTCTTTAAATTTTTTAATGTATAAAATGATTCAATGTCTTCAAAATTTACTATATACCCTGATGTGGGTGGGAGAGCAAGAGGTATAATGCTTAACTCCAAATGGGTGAAATCAATTTATATGACACTCACTCGTAGGCGAAGAGGAGGCAACTCCAAGTGGCACTGTAAGATATGAAGCATTGCGAAGGTGAAGAGTCTCTGTTGGGTAATTTAATTGATTGTTAAATTACTTGTCATTAATTGTCAAACATGGGGTTCTGTGAACTTGTGAAGCATACTTGCACTATATATGCTAGGGATCAACTTTCAATTTTGAAAAAATTAGTTAATCTGTTTCAAATGATGACAAGAAAATGAAACTTATTTATGAAGATCACAAATATGAGTATGCACATGTTCTTTCCCAAAATCTAAAGAATTAAATAAATTCAAAACAAACTAATATAATGTTCCAGATTTATTCTATGAGACAAAAAAAAAATGAGATCTTTTTATTTTATGGAACTTTGAAAGACAAAACTATTCTAAGATGCTTGAAAAGGAAATTTATGAGACAAGATAAAAAATGAGATCTTTTTATTTTATGGAAATTTGAAAGACAAAACTATTCTAAGATGCTTGAAAAGGAAATCTACACTAAAGAAGCCTATTTTTAACAAATCTTGAAGCAAATTTATGCTTAATCTATTCTAAGAATTCTTGAAATAAATTTAATCTAAGTTTTAAAACAAAATCAAAATTTGTCTACTTGTGAAGGCAATATTATTCTATAGACTTGAAATTACTCTAAAGAGAATTCTTAAAATAGCAATGAATAGAGCATAAGATTATTGATGTGTGTATTCAAAATCAGAGCTGAGACGAAGCATAAAATAAATGTTTTTGGCTTCTTTTTTTGTTGTTAAGTGCTCAACCTGTGATGGATAAAAGAAAAATAAGCAGAGGTCCTATTCAAAATAAAATATCATAGCATCTAAATGGAATCACATTCGATCAGCAATGCAAAGCATAAAGAAATTAATTCAAAATGAAATACATCTAACTATTCTCACACATCTTCAGGGGGGCCTCATGACAAGTGTGATTTATTGGAAACTTAGATCACATGAAGAAGATCACCAAAAAAAATTACATGAATTCCATAATAGATATTTGTATTAACTACAGTGTTTAAAGAAAGTTTTCTTCACAATAATAATTCTCTGTAGTAACATAAAAATATGAATTGTGTTTTGCTTCCAAATGAAGTGTTTATATAGATTTTAAATTGTAACCACATTGACAATATTATGGCCAATAATCAAAACTGAAATAACACCTTATTTCCACGAATTCGCTAAAGCCTAACTCATTCCAATTTCATTTTGCTTGACTCTCGGCATTGATTGACACATTGACGCATTGTTTGTTCACGCAATTTGGAAAATAGGGCTCCAAAGAACCCAAAAAAAAATCTCAAATGGTAAAAAAAATTGAGAAAAATTCTAATGAGCAATCTAATTGGGCTCGTGAAAAAAAAAAAAAACTCATGTTTTTGTTTTCCAAAATTCGTTTTCATTTTATCAAAAAACGTATTTCAAGTTGACTGGTCAAAATTGTTGCATTTTTCCTTTGATTTCTCACTGGCAGTCCACACATGTGAGTTGGGTGGAATTTGACCAATACAAATCAATATTGGAGATTCTAGAAACCAATTCCAAGTGTTAGATTTCTTTCTAGATTGGTGCTATTACCTTAATCATGGTGATAGCTACAAAATTTGACTTGAGTTATAGAATCTTGAACTAGGCAAATTGTCATTAGTAAAACCAAGCATAGTTCTTTTTAATTCATTAAAAATAATGGAAATAATAATAATAAACCATGTAAACATGTATGCGAGAATTTGGTGCGTTTATGGAGAAGTATGGTTAAAAATGTTGATAATGGGTGAATGGAATGATGTGAAAATGGATGGTTTCATCAACAAAATCATGACAAGTTGGAGGCCTAACATTCCCCCACACCAGAGATTTTGCATGTCCTCATGCAAATAAATCTTTTTCATAATCCAACTGGTTCCTGGTGTTCCTTTATTTTTGCATTTCAACTGATTCCTTGATGAAAGCTCCAAGAGATCAATATTGACCATATATCTCAATAAGATGCACTTTTATCTCTTTGTTTTTAAAAATTACACATCTGGTAGCATAACTCTTTGTTTCCACATTTTCTTATTATGCCATTAGGGTAACAAACAAGACTTACCCATCCTCCTTTGAAAGTCAAACAACTTGAAGTCTTCACATACTAGGCTGCTCATAGATGTTATAGAGGTAGAAGTGATGTCCCTTGATTTGTTCTTTTCTTAATAAAAACAACCCTTCATTATTTATTATATGCAACTTGTGTGAAAGGAAAAGGTGCCCACATAGTAGCATATCCAAGTATTTTTCACTACTTAATTGTTCTCAATTGTTCAATCCTTGGTAGAATAACATATTGTAAAGAACACATCAAGAATTTTACTCCATATATAGAATGTGATTTCCATCCTTTTGAACTTCACCCCAATAGCATGGTTGGAAATGATCATATATTTCATCCCATAATGCTTGTCTTCTTATCATCCATGCATAGAAAGGTTTTAATAAGAAACCAATCGTACTTCAACAATGTTGTCAAATAGTTTCTTCAAGAACTCCAACTAATGAATGATATTTATGTGAAACATGAGGGTTGTCTTGTTAATGCAAGAAAACTTCCCGCTATGAAGCTTTGACAAGATGAGTTGCACATAACATAAAATAAGAGCTGTAGGTGAGTGTTATCCAATTTATCAAAGAGAAAATATACTTCCAAGTGATTTCAAGAGTGTGTGAACAAAGCCTTGTTGCAACCTTCTTCTTCTTGTGGCTCTATACTGTTAATTTCTTGGCTTCCATTAAAAATTTGAAGATGAATCAATGTACTTTTTGATCATGTGCTACAAACATGTACTATGACAGTTCATTAAGAAAAGTGCATTCGTATTTTGAATTAGTCTCATATGAAGGAAAAAAAGGTCAAATTTTTCATCATGGGAGTATGAATGAATTTATATGGCAACAAGAAGAGAAATTTAGACAAGATAATGGTGGGAAACAACATTATTAATAGGGAAAACATAATACTTTATGAGGGAAAATATTATGCAATCATGGTATGGGGTTCAACCATAACAAGGTTTGTAGAGTATCCAATAAGGTATGAGGATCGAAAACAATTATGTGGGATTAATTATGCATGAAAAGTAGACTAGGAATTAATTATTTATAAAATGGTTTGAAGAATATGGATATGATAGGGTGAAATACATAGATCACATGTTTTACAATAGTTTTCTTATTAGAATTTCCAATTTTTTTAACAAATTAAAAAGTTTGAATCTAGTTTTACCTCAAGCTTACCTTTTGGAATTAGAGAAGAGAACATGATCTGATGGATGATTTGGTGTTGATTTGGCTCAGGTACTCTGCTCCAAGATGCATTGAGCATCGCTATGATCTTGCTCCACAAAATGTATCTTTTTCATGTAGAAGACTTGTTTTTCCTATTGGAATTATGATACAACTGTTGTCCTTGATGGAAACTCACCCTCAGGTAAGTTCAATCTTGATGAAAGGCAACGCACAATGTAACAGGTCCAGTCCGAAGTAACAGGGCATTGGTACAAAAGAACAAGAAGATGGAACTAAGGTCTACTGATCAGAATAAAGAAGTTGAAGGAAAAGGTTGATGAAAAGTAGTTTAAGAAGTATATGCAGGTCCACTTAGTCAAAACAGTGTATACACACTGGTCCATAGAACAAAAAGAGTGTATACATATACACACACACTCTCACAAGAGGAAAAGCACATACAGGTTCGAAAATCAAGGAATTTCAAGAGTATAGAATACCAAGGGTAAATACCATGGTCTTAGCCCACAATATTGAGCAGAATAATGACTATTTGATCCTGTCCAAGAATACCACAGGTCCTAAGTGGTTTGGGTCTGAGGTATTGAGAAAGGCCAAAATCTATATAAGGAGGAGAAGATCATAAGGCTAGGGTGTGCATGTGAATGGATTTCTAAGGAATACTTTTATCGGAAGTATATTTTATGTTGCAGGGGCTATGTTTGTGATTTGATCTGAAATATTTTGTGCACCTTGAATTTAATGTTGGATCAAGATCATGACACCTGAAATGACCTATCGTTGAATGCTCTGATATTGGTTGTGCTAGATCTGATTATGTGCACCTGTTTTATTCTTTAAATGTCATGATTCGGTTTGTCCGAAGTTCGGAATTGCAGCGAAGTTATGATTTAATATTTGCAGATCTATAAGTTGGTTCACCTCGATAAAAGCACATGTACATGAAATTTCTACTCTTCCAAGTAGCGTATACAAAAGAAAATCCTTTTCTTCAGATCCGACTGATCTATCTGATTAGTTATGTTGCTTTACTATTGTATGTCAATGAAGTCTTCTTAGATCTGAATGTAAAACTAAATGCATAAGGGTTTTTGTATCTAATTGATTGATTGTAAGAAGGGTGATCTCTGCTACTGCCTGTGTAAAGCTCTGTAAAATGATAGTAGATGTTCAGTATATTTCTGGTTGGTATAGACTTGATTCAGAAGTTTTATGTTTCAGTAGTTTTGAAGGTATACGCAGGTTTGATTAAAGGAAGTAGTGTATACATGCAGGTTAGGTTCATTAAAGTAGCGTATACATTATGATGCATGATTTTTGAGGTTACAGCTGGTTCTGAATGATGATGCAGATTTCTAGATTCAACACAGTGTTCTGGTGACAAGAGCTAGGGGGTTGCAACTCCCTTCTAGTAGAAGATGGAAAACAAGAGGAGGTTGTAGCCTTCTGCAGGGGGGTGCCTGCATACTAGTATGAGTCTGCACTAGTACAAGATTATAAACATATTTTCTTATTATTAAAAGAAGATAGAGATGACAACAGCCAATGGTTTTCACCCACATTGGGTTTCCACCTTAAGTATTGGCGTTCATGTGTGTTTCTTATGTGTGGTGGCTTATTATTTTTTTACTGCACTGTTTAATGAGTTATTGATGCACTGTTAAATATCAACACATGATAAATTATCTAAATCACAAGTTTTCTGGGTATACGATGGTTTCTCTAATCACAGTTGCATGTACACGCTAGTTCACTTCACAGAAGTAGCGTATATAAATATGTTTTGAAAATGAAAAATAATTGATCTGATAATACTGATTCACCCCCCCTCTCAGTATTATTTCCAACAATTGGTATCAGAGTAGGTCCTTCAGAAGAAGCTTGATCGTTTGAAGGAAGATCTTTCAAGATGAATATTCACAAAGGCATGGGATCCATCCGACCACCAATCTTCAATGGGAGCAACTTGGTATATTAGAAAATAAGAACCAGAGCCTATCTATAATCGCTTGGAGCAGATGTTTGGGAAATTGTGGAAGGAGGATATCAATTTCTAGCAACAATTCCTATAGAATCTGCAGGTAAGAAGTTATACGAAACCAATGCGAAAGTTGTCAATACATTATTTGGAAGTCTGTCATAATCAGAATTTGTCAAATTCATGCAGCTTAAGATAGCCAAAGAAATATGGGACAAAATCATTCAGAGCTACGAAGGAGACTCTCAGGTAAAACGCGCTAAGCTTCAAACTCTCATAATTCAGTATGAGACTCTTAAGATGCATAGTGATGAGAGTGTTGCTAGTTACTTTTTACGTATAGATGAGATTGTTAATTGTATGAAGAATATGGGTGAAGAGATAAAGGAAGTTACATTAGTTGAGATAATTTTGAGATCTTTGCCTTCTAAATTTGAGTCAAAAGTGTCTACCATAGAAGAAAAATAGGATCTTCAAACTATTACAGTGACTCAACTCCATGGAATCCTAACTACCTTTGAAATGAGAAAAGGAGATCCATCAGATATGAGAGAAGCCACTTTTAAAGCATCAGCAAGGCGAAAATAAAAAGAAGAACACAATGAATCAGGACACATTTCAGAAGAAGAAAATGAGGTAAATTTTGTCAAGAAGCTTCAACGGGGTTTCGGAAGATTCAGTGGTAAGCTACCTTTCAAATGCTTTGCTTGTGGTAGAGTCGGCCACTATGCTGCCAAATGTCCTCATAAAGATAAATATGAAAAAGGAAAGGAATATGCAAAAGGCAATAGAAAATAGGTTATGAATATAAGGAGTTACTATATGCATGAAGATAGTGATGGTTTATCTAATAGTGATGAAGATGAAACTAAGCAAGATTATAAACTACTCATGTCTTATGACAATGATGATTTTTTGGGTGCATCAGAAGAGGAAGAATTTCTTGAAGAAATCACTAAACTCAAAATCTGTTTAGAAGAAAATAATATGATCATAGATACTTTGACACACCAACTTGCTGAAAGAGAAAAACACAATGAAAATCTAGAATGTGAAATTGTGGGTCTAAGAAAAGATATTGAGAAGACAAAATATATTAATCTTAGATTTGCTAAATGTTCAAAAACTTTAAATGAAATCATCAAAGTTTAGCATTCTCCTCTGATAAATATAGGTCTTGGATATACTGAAGAATCATCTCAATCACAGAAGTCGTCAACCTCCACCAAAAGTTATCTTGATGTAGCAAAGACCAGTGAACAATATGTCAATCGTCAGAAAAGGCCTAAAATTTATCATCATGTAAATCATACTCAATTTACTCCAAGGATGAATATCAATAGAAGCTACAACCAACACATAAACAATGTCAAAAGATTCTATGATCACAAAAACTTCGTTAATGGGAAATGTTTTTCATGTCATAACTTTGGGCACATGGTTGCTCAATGTGTTGCTTACAAAACCATCATGACTAGAGAAGCACGAAATCAAAGGAGTGTAACAGGAATCAAGAAAATTTCCTATAATAAGTTTTCTCCGCTTTAAAATGAAACAGAATGCACGATTTGTAACAAATTTGGTCATGAAGAATCGGAATGCGGGAGAAAATTTCAGCCAACACTTCAAAAGGAGCAAACACCATTAAATCCCAAGATATGGACAAGGAAGGAATCTCAATCAAAAAGATGTGGTATAGCTCTGTATGCATAAGGACAAGAAAATCAGTGGTACATCGATAGTGGATGCTCCAAACACATGATAGGTGATAAAGAGAAACTTCATTCATATAATGCTTTAGAAAACGAAAAGAATGTCTCATTTGGAAATGACACTCCAGCTGTCATTAAAGGTAAAGGTTTTGTTTTCTTGAAAGAAAAGGTTAAAGCTAGAAATGTCATGTATGTAGATGGTTTAAAGCATAACCTGTTGAGTGTTAGTCAAATGTATGATCAAGGAAATGAAGTGGTGTTTCTATCAAACGGATGTTTCATTTGTGAGCTTGATACATGAAAGACTGTGATCAAAGGTACAAGAACTCCAAACAAATTATACATACTCAAAGGAGGAAGAAAACAATGTTATCTAAGCTAAATTGATGAAAACCAGTTGTGGCATAGAATATTAGGACATCTAAGCTTTTCTCAAATAAGAAAAGCATGTAGGCTCTAGGCAGTTCGTGATCTTCAAGATATCAGCATCCCAGAAAATACTATATGCAAACCATGTCAAATCGGTAAGAAAACAAGAGTTCACTTCATTGAAAAGGAAGGATCAACAAGTAAGCCTCTTGAACTCATCCATACTGATTTATGTGGACCAACAAGGAAAAAGTCACCTCGTGGAGAATAATACTTTATTTTATTTATTGATGATTTTTCCAAGATGTGTTGGATAGGTCTTCTAAAGCATAAAGATGAAGAATTTGAAAAGTTTAAAGCCTTCAAAGCTTTAATTGAAAATGAATCAGATCGAAAAATCAAATGTCTCAGATCTGATTGAGGGGGAGAATTCATATTAGATTAATTCTTTGACTTTTGTGAACAAAATGGAATAAAAAGGAAATTCTCCATTGCAAGAACTCCTCAGTAAAATGGTGTGGTAGAAAGGATGAACAAAATAGTTCAACAAATTTCTTGAGCTATACTAGATTAATCTGGAACTCGTGCAACCTTCTGGGGTGAAGCATCATTTGTTTTCGTGACTAGTCTCAACAAAGCAAATGTTCAGGTAAATAGCAATCAAACTCCATATGAACTTTGGTATGGTAAGCCTCCTACTGTAAAATACTTTAGAGTTTTTGGAAGAAAATGTTTATCAAAAGGACTGATGAAAAAATTGGTAAGTTTGAACCCAGAGTAGACGAAGGTATTTTCTTGGTTATTCATCCAGAAGTAAAGGATACAAATGTTATAATAAAAGACTTTGGAAAATTGTTGAAAGGATTGACGTTGTAATTGATGAAGCATGCAGAAATTCGGAACAAATGAAATCAACAAAGGAGTATGACAATGAGGAATATGGGGAATGATTTCCCACATCAAAGAAAAATGATATAGAGGAAGAAATCAATGAAGCACTAGAAGAAGATACAACAGACAGGGAAAAGAATCCATCCGTGCATTTTTATAAGAATCATCCAGAATCTCAAATTCTAGGAGAAAAAAGGTCTGGAGTACCGACAATAAGAACTCTTACATGGACCTCAAGTTATCTAGCATTACTATCCTCCACGGAACCTCAAAATGTAAATGAATACTACAAAGATTAATGTTGGGTCAAGGCCATGGATGAAGAACTGGACCAAATTGAAAAGAATGATACTTGGGAATTAGTTCCTAGACTTCATGATAAAAATGCTATAGGAACAAAATGGGTATTTAAGAATATGTTGAATAAAAATGGAGAATTTATTAGAAACAAGTAAAGACTCGTTTGTAAAGGGTATGCTCAACAAGAAGGTACATATTTTGAATAAACCTTTGCACCTGTTGCTAGACTTGAAGCCATAAGGATGTTTCTGGCTCTCTCTAGTTTTTGAAAATTCAAAGTATATCAAATGGATGTGAAATCATCTTTCCTTGATGGAGATTTAGAAGAAGAAGTTTATATTGAACAACCAGAAGGATTCATTCTTGGAAATGATGCAAAACTCGTATGCAAACTCAAAAAGGATCTTTATGGTTTGAAGTAGACTCCAAGGGCTTGGTATTATTGCCTTGACAAATATCTACAACAACAACGTTTCACAAACGGTTCTACAAATAGAAATTTATACACAAAGAGTGAAAATGATAAACTGTTGATTATTGTTTTTTATGTTGATGATATCATCTTTGGTAGCAATGAAGAATCCATGAGTGAGAAGTTTTCTTCAGTGATGCAGAAAGAATTTGAAATGTCCTTACTTGGTGAACTTACTTATTTTATTGGTCTACAAGTACATCAAACAAAAGATGGTATCTTTCTTTCACAAACCAAATATCTCAAGTAGATATTGAAGAAGTACGGGATGGAAGATTATAAACCAGCATGTACTCCAATGGAAATAGGATCCAGTCTCATCTCTAACGATGAATCACCAGTAGTAAACCAACCAATTTACAAATCTATGATTGGAAGTCTGCTTTATCTAACAGGTACCAAACCTGACATCATGCATGCAGTAGGAATTATTGGAAGGTTCCAAGCAAATCCAAATGAATCACATCTCCAAGTAGTGAAAAGAATCTTCAATTATCTTCAAGGAACTTAGGACTTTGGACTATGGTATCCTAAAGATACATACCTTACTTTTCATGCATATACAAATGCAGATTGAGCAAGAAGTGTTGATGATCGAAAGACCACTAGTGGAGGAGCATTCTACATGTGTTCACGGTTGGTGTCTTGGTTCAACAAGAAACAAATTTCAATTACCTTATCTATAGCTGAAGCAGAATATGTGGCTATTACATCTTGTTGCACACAACTACTTTGGATGATGCAAAGTTTTCAAGACATTCAGATCACATGTACTCCACCCATCTCCATTCTATGTGATAATACAAGTGCCATCAGTATTTCAAAAAATCCTGTCATGCACTCCAAGACCAAGAACATACCCATTAAGTACAATTTTATTTGAGAACAAGTGCTTGAACAACAGGTCAAATTGGAGTATGTTGCCTCCAAAGAACAAGTTACTAATATATTCACTAAACCGCTTCCCAAAGAAACATTTGAATATCTCAAACAAAAGCTGGGAGTAGTTGCTACATCATCCTGCCATTAAATCCAGCTTTTAGAGGAAGGTTATTATACGTGGGTTTCATGAAGTATAGCCGCGTATACATGTGGGTTTCTGTGGCTGCAGGAGCAAATATGTTTTTCTGACACAAAAATAGTGGTTTAGACACTCATATGGATGCTTTGTCCGATATTGAAGATTATAGTCTGATGATATGCTTTGTTCATTGATTTTTATCTGACTGACAAAGATTCCTTGATGAATAACTTGTTGGAAATGCACAGATAGCACAGGTTCAGGGGGAGCATTAGCCTTCACATACATTATGCATTGTTGGCATCATGGTTGTTGAGTTTAGCTATGGATTCAAATACTTATATCATTTGTTGCATAAGTCATATGACTTCTTCTGTCATGGTTTATATTTGAATAAGTCCTATTGGACATATGATGTAATTTATATCCCCACTTTGCATGGGATAGA
Source organism: Pinus taeda (assembly GCA_000404065.3). NCBI lineage: Eukaryota > Viridiplantae > Streptophyta > Pinopsida > Pinales > Pinaceae > Pinus > Pinus taeda. The sequence continues at coordinate 103,163 of APFE030215361.1, forward strand.
TGATGTAATAGTTGCTGCATTTCTTTCATGTATAAACAATTGGTATATCCCCACCTGGTTGGGTAGATGAGTCAAATATGGTGTATCCCCACTTGGTTGGGTGATTGATGTATGTATGAGTCATTGGTTATAGGGAGGTCATACTCACTTAGTTGAGTTATAGAGTCATGTTATTCTTTTGAAACATATCTCTGTAGACTCGACATTCTCATAGGGGGAGCATGGACAGCATATTGTATATCAAAGGGGAGAGTATCTTGGTCCGCCCTTTGCCCTTGATGTCAAAGGGGGAGATTATTTTGGTGTTGCTAATATCTAATAGTTTCTACAACTTGCAATAATCAACACCAACATCGTTTCCATCAAGTCCAAAGGGGGACATGGTTGGCATTATGATACAAGTGTTTTCCTTTATGGCAACTCACCCTGAGGTCAGTTCAGTCTTGATGAAAGGCAACACACAATGTAACAGGTCTAGTCAGATGTAAAAGGGCATTGGAACAAAAGAACATGAAGATGGAACTAAGGTTTACTGATCAAAATAAAGAAGTTGAAGGAAAAGGTTGATGAAAAGTAGTTTAAGAAGTATACACAGGTCCACTTAGTCAAAACAAAGTATACACGCGGGTCCACAGAACAAAAAGAGCGTATACGTATACACGTACTCTCACAAGAGGAAAAGCGTGTATAGTTTGGAAAATCAAGGAATTTCAAGAGTATAGAATACGAGGGGTCAATACCATGGTACTAGCCCACAATATTGAGTGGAGTAATGACTATTTGATCCCGTCCAAGAATACCATGGGTCCTAAGTGGTTTTGGTCCAAGGTATTGAGAAAGGCCTAAATCTATATAAGGAGGAGAAGATCATAAGGCCAGAGTGTGCAAGTGAATGGGTTTCTAAGGAATACTTCTATTTGAAGTATATTTTATGTTGCAGGGGCTATGTTTGTGATTTGATCTGAAATACTTTGTGCACCTTGAATTCAATGTTCGATCAGGATCATGAGATGTGCAATGACCTATCATTGAATGATCTTATATTGGTTGGGCTAGGTCTGATTATGTACATATATTTTACTCTTTAAATGTCATGATCTGGTTTTTCTGAAGTCTGGAATTGCAGTGAAGTTATGATTTAATATTTGCAGATCTATATGTTGGTTCACCTCGGTAAAAGCATGTGTACAAGCAGGTTCTACTCTTCCATGTAGCGTATACAAAAGAAAATCATTTTCTTCAGATCTCACTGATCTATCTGATCTGTTATGTTGTTTTACTATTATATGTCAATGAAGTCTTCTTAGGTGTGAATGTAAAACTGAATGCATAAGGGGTTTGGTATCTGATTCATTGATTGTATAAGTGAGAAGGGTGATCTCTGCTACTACCTTTGTAAAGCTCTATAAACTGATAGTAGATGTTCACTATATTTTTGGTTGGTACAGACTTGATTTAGAAGTTTTATGTTTCAGTAGTTTTGAAGGCATACACAGGTTTGATTAAAGGAAGTAGTGTATACACGCAAGTTGGGTTTAGTAAAGTAGTGTATACATTTTGATGCATGATTTTTGAGGTTACAGCTGGTTCTGACTGATGATACAGGTTTTTTGGTTCAGCACAGTGTTCTAGTGATACTGATCTGATTGTTCAAATTAACTGAATGTTGGTTGATGCAGTTTAAGCTTCAAAGTTTCTTATGGGTCCAGTATGAAAATTTGATGAAACGAGGTCTTCATGTGTATTTTAGTGTACCAAGAACATCCAGTCTAAAAATTTACGAAACGTGGTCCCTGGAGGAAGAGAGAAGGTCATAGCCTTCTGTAGGCTAGTGCCTATGTACTAGTAAACACATTGGCTAGTACAAGATCTAGGGGGTTACAGCTCCCTTCCAGTAGAAGCTGGAAAATGAGAGAAGGTTGTAGCCTTTTACAGGTGGGTGCATGCGTACTGGTATGAGGTTGCACCAATATAAGATTGTAAACATATTTTCTTATTATTAAAAGAAGACATTGACGACAGCAACGGATGGTTTTCAGCCACATTGGGTTTCCACCTTAAATATTGGTGTTCATGTGTGTTTCTTATGTGTGACGACTTATTCTTTTTTTACTGCACTATTTAATGACTTACTAATGCACTGTTAAAGATCAACACATGATAAATTGTCTAAACCACAATTTTTCTGGGTATACGTTGGTTTCTCTAATCACAGTTGCGTGTACACACTAGTTCACTTCACAGAAGTAGCTTATATAAATCTGTTTTTAAAATGAAAAATAATTGATCTGAT
>APFE030215361.1:105521-122456 GCA_000404065.3 Pinus taeda
ACGGTAAATCAAATTATTCTAAAATTTTCTGAGGCTCATACCATTAATATTATGCATCTTCTCCCAAAACATTTTGGCCAATGGGTGCACATATATTGAGAAAAATTAGAAATGGATGTAGATGGCGGTGACACATTTCTTAAAAAAACATATTGGAATTTCTTGAAATTTTGTGTATTTATTTATCCTATCGTGATTCATTTAACCTAAAAATTTCAGGACCAACAAATGCATGGTTTGCAAGTTATGATCAAATCAATTTTTTCCTTGTTTCACCCTTTGTGTTATCTAATATTGAAACAAAAACATATTCCACATGCTCATTTTTAGCCCAAATTGAGTGCTTCAAAAGGGAAAAGGTGTATTTTTACCTTTTTACCACCAAATGCCTTCATAATCCCAATTTGATGAAAAAATACAATGATGTGAAAAAATACTAAATTTTGTCTTGATGTGTGCATAATGGTGAAAAATGAAAATCTTCCTTTAAAACCCCACTGAAAGGTCCTAGAAAAGTGCTTTTTTTTTAGCTCTACCTGCATTTTACTTAAGTTATCATACTCTGAGAAAACCCGGTGTCTCAAAAGTTCTTATTTTTTCTCCAATCTCTTGCAATATTTGTGCCAAAGTTTCCCTGAAACAAGCTGCTACACTCAAAAAATAGGTTGCTACATCAATAGCTGCAGAAAATGCAATTTTCTGTAGTTGTTTTAGAAAATGGAAATCTCTTTCAAAAGTTGTTTTCTCTAAGTCTAATCCACTAATTTGGACTATGTGATGTATTTTGTAGTAGAAACCATGAAACATAATGCATATTGACTGAAATAGACCCAATTTTATTGATTTCCTTGAAAAGGAAATGAATGAAGAATAATTGTAGTGGTGTTGTCATGTTGCTACAAGAAATAAGAAAATGAACTGTTGCAACTTGTTGTTGATTCCATTGAACCATATAGTCTTTATCGAAACAAAAATCCATGGTACAATTCTTACCATGCGAATGAATGTGCCAAAGTTGAGCATGGAAAGAAATAATTCATTTACCGATCAATGATGAAAATTGTTAACCAATGTAAGACAACTCACCAATAATGTAAATGAATGTCAAGGTACCTGAGTTAATCTTGATAGGGATGAATGAATGCATTGAATTTGAGTCATCTAAAAGATATAATGATCAAGAGACATTTTTTCATTCACATTGTTGTCAATGAGGAGGTTTTCCATTGATATATGAAAGTTCCAAGGCACTCTAAATAATCTCTTATTTTTGTCCCAAATAAGGTGTTGAAGTTGATGAGACAAGATCCGTTGGATGGTGGGCCTTAAGGAATCCCACATCAACCAACTTGAGCATAGAACCAAAAATTATTTGAAGAACCATAATAAAATATTGAAACCATCATGAAATTTTAGAACTTATTGTGAACATTGCTCGCGAGTTGCCTAGTTTTCAAGCAAAGCTCATGTCCAATTATGTGAGCAAGCTGGTTTTCACAATAGAACTTATTTTTCTCTTTACTTTTTTCTTTTTATTTTTTATATGTCCTACTCTACTTTAAAAATAAATGCCATTCAAGTATATGAATAATTTTAATGGAACCATGCCCGTAACAACATGATAGATAAACTCATATGCATGTTTGAAATATATGCTTTGATACATACCAGTATATGAGATATGAACTTCCTTGATTGAGACGATGTCAGAAAATATTGAAGAATTGAGTACTAGGATCTGATGACTATCTTGAACCAAGATTTAATGTAATATTGTCTTCCTTGGATTTCTGCTATCATGCCATGCAAGTTCATAGATGTGATCCCCATTCATAGAATCTGGTGATAGGTATGCATGAAACTTTTTAATATCATGTGATAGCCATCCATGATTCTTGGACCTTATCTGAATCTTCTTCTTCTATTTTTTCTTCTTCAATGGCAACTGGAGAATCATTTTGCAACACCCCAACATTATAAGTGGATTTAGGTGTTTTATTATGGGGGATCTGAAATGGTTGTGCAGGTAGTTGAGTTGGAATGAATCTTTCGAGTTCTTATGTGGTTGGTAATGAGAAAGGTTGAATTAAGTTCAACTGAGGGTGAAATTGATGTTGTCATGGAGGTGAATGGTATGGATAACATTGATGTTGATATTGAGGATAGTGAAGAAAATATTGAGGATAAGGCCCTTTCCAACCTTGTTTCCAAGATTGGTTTTGAGGTTGGGATTGAGATGGCCAAGGTTTCCAAGGTTGGTTTTGAGGTTGGGATTGAGATGTCCAATGTTTCCAAGGTAATGTTTTTTTTAAATTACTTTAAGATTGTTGTGAATAACCCTGAAATTGAGAATTAAGATCTTGCATCATACCAAGTTTATGAAGTTGCCATGGTCTTCTTGGAGCTACATAGTACGATTTCTCTAGTGTTTGATTTTCTCCCTAGTAAAATTCCTTTAACCCTAGTAATTATGGAAAATATTTTGAAGTGTGTGATCTTGCACATATTTCACAAATGTTAATGATATCAAGTGGGCATTCATGCAAAGCATGTTTCTTTCTACATTTAAAGAAAAATATAAATGAAGTAGCATTCTCAACTGTTTGCTTGTTTTGCATTCTTATCATATCAATTTGTTCATTTAAATTACCAAGAATAGCTAGAAAATTGTTAAGTTCAGTTTGACTTACCAATCCTGATGTTGACTTATTTACTCTTGCCATAACTAGATCTTGAGGGGATCTACCATATTTGTTTTTCCTCTTGATATGTTCTTGCACAATTCACAAATATATTGAAATGGAAATTGAGAGACATCTGCTTTATCCATCAAGTTAAGAAGATCAAACCATTCATCCCTTATAGATTTTAGTATGAGAGTTTTTAATGTGTCTAATCCTAAATCATGCAATTTAGATCTTTTGGCATTATAAGTAATTCTCTCCACTAAATCTTATAGGATCTCATCATCCTTTTGGTTCATCTTAAGGAATTCATTTCTAAGGTCATAGTGAATGAAATAATATTTATATTTTTCCAGAAATACTCTTTTCATATCATCCCATGTCGTTATAGAATTTGTTCCTAAATTCATGAACAAATTAAGATCTTTATACTTCAATGTTTCTAGAAACAAATTCAATTTTTTAGTGTGTAATGAGTAGCCATAAGATCTACAAAATATTTCAAATTCAAAAAGAAAGGTTTTTGAGTCTTGATCTCATACCTTTGAAGTTAGGGAGTATGGATGGAGGGATGTTCTTCATATCAACATTGATATCAGTTTCTTGAATGGGAAATCCAAAAGGGTCTTCCTCATTGTCATCATCTCCAACCATTTCTTATACATCCTTTCTCACCTCTTCTTCTACCTACAAAAACATGAATTCATGGTGTGGAAGATGATGCGGCTCTTACTACACCACGTGATTTAGTAGGGGTGGTAGGTGATTGAAGGATTTTTTCTTTTCTTTTTCTTTTAATGAATTTACCTCTAGGATGTACTAAAATGAAATTAACCTTATGCAACTAAATGGATGCAACTAAGAATGAGATGTGATTGAAAGCTAATACCTATGTATACTTCCCCGAAAAAAACATCAAAATGTTGGGTAATTTAATTAACTATTAAATTACTTGTCATTAATTTTCAAACCTGGGGTTATGTGAACTTGCGAAACATACTTACACTGTATATGCTAGGGATCAACTTTCAACTTTTAGAAAGTTAGTTAATCTATTTCAAATGATGGCAAGAAAATGAAACTTATTTATGAATATCACTAAGATGAGTATGCACATGTTCTTTCCAAAAAGATAGAGAATTAAATAAATTCAACACAAACTAAGATAATGTTCAAGACTTATTCTATGAGACAAAAAAAAATGAAATCTTTTTATTCTATGGAACTTTGAAAGAAAAAACTATTCTAAGATTATTGAAAAGGAACTCTACACTGAATAATCCTCTTTTATGAAATCTTGAAGCAAATTTATGTTGAATCTACTCTAAGAATTCTTCTATTCTAAGTTTTAAAAAAAAATCAAAATTTGTCTACTTGTGAAGGAAAGTCTATTCTATAAACTTGAAATTACTCTAAAGAGAAGTCTTAAAAGAGAAATAAACAGAGCATAAGATTGTTGATGTCCATATTCAAAACCAGAGCTGAGACCAAGCATAGAATAAATGTTTTTGGTTATTTTTTTTGTTTTCTTTGTTAAGCACTCAACATGTGATGGAGAAAAGAAAAATAAGCAGAGATCCTATTCAAAATAAAATATCAAAGCACATTCAATAAGAAATGCAAAGCATAAAGAAATTAATTCAAAATGAAAGACACCTAACTATTCTCACACATCTTTAGGGGGGCCTCCTGACGAGTGTGAGTTATTTGAAAATCATATCATATGAAGAACATCACTAATAATAATTACAGGAAAGCCATAACATATATTTGTATTAACTGGAGTGTGCAAAGAAAGTTTTATTCACAATAATAATTTTCTACAATAACATCAAAATATGAATTGTTTTGCTTCCAAATGAATTATTGCTAATAATAAAAACTGAAATGAAACCTTATTGCTATGAATTTGTTAAATCCTAACTCGTTCCAACTTCATTTTTCTTTATTGGGCATTGATTGACACATTGGCGCATTGTCTGCTCAGGAATATGAAAAATAAGGCTCCAAAGAACCCATAAATATCTCAAATGGTAATGAATTTGAGGAAACTTCACAGTGACGACATAATTGGGCTCGTGCTAAAAAAAAACATGTTTTCATTTTCCAAAATTAGTTTTCATTTGCTCAGAAAACACATTTGAAGTTGATTGGTCAAAACTATTGTGTTTTTCCTTTGATTTATTGCTGGAGTTCCACATGTGCGAGTTGGGTGCAATTTGACAAATACAAATCCATATTGGAGCTTCTACAAACCAATTCCAAGTGTCATATTTCCTTCTAGATTGGTTTAACCACAGAGATAGCTACAAAAATTGACTTGAGTTGCAGAATCTTGAACTGACCAAACTGTCATTAGTAAAACCAATAAAATTTCTTCTTAATTCATTAAAAATAATGGAAATAATAATAATAAACCCTGTAAACATGTATGCGGGAATTTGTTGCATTTATGGAGAAATGTCGTTAAAAATGTTGACAATGGGCGAATGGAATGATGTGAAAATGGACGGCTTCATCAACAAAATCAAGACAATTTGGAGGCCCAATAGTCTCTTTAAAACTTGTCATTTTAGAATATTCGGTTGCATTTGGTTCCTTGGCATGGAATTTTTGGAGAATGATTTCACAAAAGCTAAGTGTGCATGAGCTTTCTACCTATGCATGCATGTCGTTCTGAGTGGCTTTTTTGCAAGGGAAGTTGGCCATTGTTGTGCATTTGCAGTGTGGGGCTCGTTGGGACGCTTGTTAGGGTGGTGCGGGATCCTAGGGAGCAGATCTTATGATGCGCTCAATGGGAAGTGGGAACACTGAGTGACACCTATGTGATGGGGGGTCGAGTGGAAAATTTTGGCCCTAGACAAAGCTTCCATGTCTCTGTAGTAAATGTGGTAGGTGGAGAATTTCCCTCCTCCCGAAATTACTCTTGGTTTCATGTTTTTTGCCAATATTTGGCAAGTCCGGTTGGTTTCCCTCTCTTGGAGAATGCAATATGGTAGTTATTAATTGAATTTCTTCTTTAAATTAATAATTTATCGTGATCTTTATTTATCTTATTTTGTTTCTTTATTAGATTTTTTCATCAAACCATTATCAAGTGCAAAAACAGTAAAGGTAATGGACACAGAAATTGGGCTCCAAGCTACGCATAAACCCCTCCAAGGGGAAAACCCGAAAAATATATTCTCTTCTTATAGAATATGCTTCAAAATGAGAAAACCAATACCCAAACCTCAAGACCAAATTCTCGTCCAACACCAAGTCAGTCATCCAAGAAGCCCTTCCAATTAGGTCAAAGTACAACCAAGTAACAAGATTCAAACCCTTCCAAAAATACACCAAACTCGGAATTTGACTCCCAACTCCAATATTGTGAACCTGCAGTAGGTATACAACTATCATCCCTACAATAGCTTAGAATATTCCAATGTGTGAGATAAAACTAGGGTAAACAATGACCAAAAACTTGATTTTCCTTCCTTCTTGCTTTAGTGTCTTTTATCCTTTCCTTTCTTGACTTCCTTCTTGAATTTCACACCTTAAATTGAAATTCTTCATTACAGATCAAATTGGTTTCCAAATGAGGTTGAGTAGCTTCTATTTATACTCATCTGTGGAGGTAGAATAACCCTCTTTGGGCTGACTTGTCTCTAGCAAGGTCGACATGTGATAGGAGGTTTATTTTGACTGTCTTAACTCAAAATAAATCATTTTACATGGGCACAACTTGCCCAAATGGGTCTCGTATATATGACATTGACTCGCTTGACTCATGATAATAAATCTTATGACATGAAAAACACTAGAAACATGAAGAACATGCTTTACCTAAAGGACAAATCAAAAGACGCATGAAATCCATGCTTTAAAATAATAAATTTTCTTTCTTATTTTGTCTATTACATATGATATACAGGTTGACATGAGTACAATGAAAATTATGAAGATTGACACTAGTTACATTTTTAACACTCCCTCTTAACTAGGGAGGTATTCATAATTTTACACCTTGGTACACGATTATTATCAAACTGAAGAGTTCTCATAAGAAGAGTCAAATTGATAAGATATCTTTAAGCATCAACATCACAACCAACATTGTCAACATAGTAAGGCCTTAACTTTGACAAGATATTTGATATACAAGAGCATAATGCTGGGAGGTTTTACATGAGATACCACACTATCTCTACAAGGAACATATCCCATCTAGATGTTCACTAGATGTGTCCTTTAAGAACTATTCTTATCTTGGATTCCCAATCCTCAAAGAATATCGGTCCTCTTCGACCACTCTTGTCTTGGATACCAGTCCAACCCTCAAATAGTGTCAGAACATTTCCCTTCTTGGATTTTTCTATCCATAAGGAAATCACAAATTCTTATCCAATCCTTCATTATCCATTCTCTCTCCATGGCCTTCACTTAGACTCATGGTTGTTAGTCTTGGTCACGTGCATGACACATGAAGGAGAGAACACAAATGTGGTGTTCATCATCACTCCCTTTCAACCAAAGAGTGTATCCCATTCCCTCTTGATTAGGGAATATATCATTTCTCCTATTTAAGGATACTTCTTTACTTCCTCTCAAATATAGAGGAAATCCTTTACTTCCTTCTAATTTGGGAAGTCATCACCACAAGCTTTATATCATATCTTCATAAAATGTAGCAACTATAATTTCTTCATGGTTATATTTGTAAGACTCCCTCTTTCCCATTTATATCTCATCATATTGAGCTTCTTCCTTCTTGGATATTATGGAACCATTTTCTTCCTTTAATATTGTGATGGGGTTCAGGCCATCAACTTTGTACATCACTTTCCTCCAATAATAGTCAATGAAAGAATTATGTTGAGCCATGTAAAACTTCAATCTAGTCATAGCTCCCTCATGAAAGTGATATTTGTTGATGTAGCAACATGAACATCAAGTTATCTTCTTACACTGCTACCTTTCAATCTCAAGGTGATGATCTGAACACCTTGACTACATGACCTTCTGAGGATTTTCAAAACCATTTACTCAATTCATATGTTCTTTGAATCAAGCTCATCACCACCAATTTAAATTTACTCAATTGTCATATTTATTCCTGCAATATCCTTCCAGGAATTAAAACAATTATGCTAACGAGATAACCCATATCAAAATATAAATATCAAACTTACCTTATCATGGTGGCATCTTTCATTAAAATATTTGCATACTTGAGTCCTTTTAGATAAATATCCTTTCATATAATCCATGCATTCATTTTAATCAAAGTTCCCATGGATCGAACTTGGCTACTGAGCTCCAATATCTTCCTTTGAGTTTTCAACACTAACTCCCATTCTTTCTTCCACATACTATATTTTATTCATATTCCATACAATTTTTTGAGTGTCTTTATCTCCATTTACTCCAAAGTATGTCAAATTTATTCTTTCGAGCATCATGTAGTCATATGGAAGACTTGCCAAGCACATTCATTACTAATTGTTCCTTTATGATTCTTGTACATATGAACCATGCTCTAGGGAAGAACATGTATACCTTTTCTTTCATATAGTCATTTATCCATCCTTTGAACAATTTTGCTTCTTATACTTTCCAAAGATATGTTTCCTTTTCCAAGAAGAGAATGGCTTTCATTATTCCTTTCATACTATAACTTGACCATTAGAATTCCTTCATCCTTTCGAATTATTGTTTCCATACTATATGGAATATATACTAGTCATAATGCTACTTCCAAGAATCTTCCATAATGATTATTCTTATAGGATCTTTTATGATCCTTCTTTGCAAAATGACTACCTCTAACATGATGTTAGGAAATTCTCAGATGAATAATAATATACAATATGGTCCATTACTCTTATTCTCTTTTAACCAGATGATATTTACCAACAAAAGTTAAGAAAATAGATTACAATCTTTCTACTATCATGTGCTTCTATCTTTGATACCATGATTTTCTTCTAGAGTAATAATGCATGCTACTCTACTTTCTACTTTATAAAATAAAGAAAAAAGAATTCATAAAGAACCTAATAGTGATGAGACTTCCTTCAATAATAGAGATCCTTGGGACCTTCTCCTTTCGACTTCTTTTCAAGTTCTCCCATTTCCTCATCTATGTGAGTTTCACTTCTTTCCTTCCTTTTGTTATTCACTTTATTGTTTGGACAATTCCTTTTCAATTTTCCATACTCATTGCATCCAAAGAAATCTTGGACATGTTTATCTTCTTCTTTGACTTTCCAAACTTCCCTTTCCTCAACTTCTTGGTTCTTGCAATGAAGGATTGGGATCTTTCATTTGATTAAGTATCATCATTTTTCTTGATCCTATGTTCTTCCAATATATATTGACCCCATGATTGATCGAAGGGTGGAGTATCTTTCCTTGACTAGATTCTCATTTCAAAACTACCCCAATAAAGTGGCATATCATTTAATACATAGATAAGCCCCTCAAAGTTTGTAACAGTCTCCCCACGCCCTTGTAACTGGTCTCTTATTTGTGAGATCTTCATTAGATAAGTGGCCATGTCTTCATCATTTGGTTTCCTTATTCTATATAGTTGTTTCCTCAAGGAAATCTTTTGATCTTGTGTGCTTATGGAGTATACTTTTCCTAACTTATCATACATAGCCTTTGACTTCTTCAAAACTACAACAAAGGGAACATGATGATCTTTAATGGATTCAACAATTATCCTTTATGCCCTTACTTCTCCCTTGTTTTATTTTACTAACTCTTGAGTCTTCTCTTTGTCATGAACACCTACTTCTCCAAGGACATGCTCCATGGCTTCATTCTCTGTGAGTGACAAATCAATCCTTTTATTCCATGCTAAGAATTTTGATGACCCAACTAGTTTGTTGTTTTCCTTGCAAAGTATAGACATGCTATCTATATATTGAGACATAGAACACAATATACTACTTACTTTGTTAACCAAGAGTCCTCCTCCTTGATGATGTCTCCAACTATATTGAAGTTTTCAAGACCTCCAAGGAGACTTTAAAGATGCCCTAAATTGGTATCTTCTAGGATTCCCTCAACAGTGATGTCTTCAAACAACTTCAAAGGGTGAATGATGATCCCAAGACTCCTTTATACATCCTTCTTTTTCAAGATGATGAAGTATAGTAGAGAAATTTCAAAAGGAACTTTCTTCTTTATTCAATAGGAACTTGATGATGGGGTCTTCTTCAATGTAGTAACCCTCCTTTTAGGTGAATAGTTATTCTTCTTCTTTCCTTTTTGCCTTCTGCAAATGATTCCCCTTGACAAACAAACTCTTCTTTGTATCCTTCTAGTTGTCTTCTCTTGTTCACCTTATCTTTGATACCATGTTCAAGAATATAATATGGAAATTATTAATTCAATCTATCCTTAATATTAATAATTTCTTGTGAAATTTATTTATCTTCTCGTGTTTATTTATTAGATCTTCTTCATCAAACAATTATCAAGTGAAAAAACACTAAATGCAATGGACCTAGAAATTAGTCTCCAAGCTAAGGAAAAAAACCTCCAAGGGAAAAACCCATAAAATCTCTTCTCTTCTTCTAGAACTTGCTTTAAATGAGAAAACAAAGAACCAAACCTCAAGACCAAAGCATTCTTTAGCACCAATTCATCCATCCGAGAAGCCTTTCCAATTAGGTCAAAGTCTAGCCAAGTCAACAAGAGCCAAACCCTTACAGAATTGTACCAAACTCAAAATTTTGGCCCCCATCTTCAATATTTCAGACCTGCAATAAGTTTGCAACTTCTACTCCTACAACAACTCAGAATATTCGCACATGTAAGAAAAAACTAGGGAAAACCTTAACCAAAAACTTGATTTTCCTTCCTTCTTTATTTAGCTTCTTTTCTCCTTACCTTTCTTAACATCCTTCTTGAATTTCGCACCTTAGATTGAAATTTTTTATTGAAGATCAAATTGGTTATGTTGGGTGTGGAGCCTAATTATCTTCTATATTCAAAGGTATTGCCACATTGGACCCAGTTCGTAATGGGCGGCAACGCCGCCCGTACAATATTCACTGCAGGGGGTGTCCAGGGCCGTTCATTGCCTTGTAAAATGTTGTAATTTCGTATTCAATCTGGGCCGTTCATTAGGCGGAGATCTGACGGTAGAAGTTATGTTTAATTTAGGGTTTTTTCCCTATAAGGAAACCCCTCGCTATATATCAGGGAATTGTATTGCGTCTATGTAGATCTGTATTCTAAGTGAGGAAGAGAGAGGAGATTGAGAGCGAAGAGGGAATTAGATCAAATATGTTGTAGGTTGTATCTCTTCAGTTTGTTGGATAATATAAATCGAAGGATTGGTTGTTTCTCTGTGGATGTAGCCCAAATTGGGTGAACCACATATATCTGTGTCTCTCTTGTTTTATGCATTTTTTGCGTTTATATTTCTGCAATATTTTTTGTGCTCCATTGTTCTGTAATATATAATTTCCTAACACGTTACCAAATGAGGTCAAGAAAATTCTATTTATACTCATTTGTGGAGGTCGAATAGCCCTCTTTGGGCCAACTTGTCTCTAGCAAGGTCGACTTGTGATAGGAGGCTAATTTGACTGTCTTGACTCAAAATAAACTATTTTACAAGGTACAAATTTCCGATATGGGTCTTATATATCCGACTTTGACTCTATTGACTCATGACAATAAATATTATGGCATGAAAACCCTAGAAGCATGAAGAACATGCTTTACCTAAAGGACCAATAAAAAGAAGCATGAAACTCATGCTTTGAAATATAAGTTTTTCTTTCTTTTTTTTCTTATTACACTAGAAATACATACTGACATGAGTATAAGACAATTATGAAGACCAAAACTAGTTATATTTTCCAACACACTTCTGGGATGGGTGCTACTTTGAGAACTAGCTCCACTTCGGGGACCTGTAGAGGTTGAATTAGAAGGCCCTCTTTTTCTGTTATTTTACTTTGGAGTATTTTTATTTATTCGAGTCACATTTGGTGGGTCGGAAATGGTTGAGACCATTGTGTGTGTTGAGTGATTGAGAGCCCTCTCAAGGGCCGGAACAATTGGAAGAATTAGCATGGGTGTGATGCTTCTTTCTATTTGATTACCCACTCCTAGGACAATTTTGGAACTACGCAATGCTAGAGGGGGCATTCCCAGCATGGAGTTGGTCCTCGGGGCATGCCTAGGGAGCGGGCTGACAAGGAGGCAAGGAACGATGATGTGGAGGGGTGTGTGGATGTGGAGGGCGAGGTTTCCCATGTCCAAGCTCAGTCTCGAGGATGTGTGGAGCAATCGTCGACACTTGCTTTGATAACTAACCAACTACATGATATTTTGTCCACTCTCGATGTTATTCACCAGTAGAGTTATGATGATCAAAATGAGACTATTGTGTATATAAATAATGTCCAACTAGCCAAGGGGAAATTATGGAATGCCTTACTTTTGTGCATCAGAGTCAACATCGAACTAGTGAGCAGCTTGATGAGATGGAGGCACGGTTGGCTCACATTGACTTCCATGTGCAAGAAGGTCATTGTCATCCTATGACCCAAGGTGTTGTTCATGCACCAAATCCTCTTCCATAAATACTATCTATTGGTTGTTTTTTATTTTCCTCGTATTTTGGGTGACATGGTTTTTCTTCCTTTGGAGTTCATGTAAAATATGGTAGTATCTTCTTTGTTTTAGCACTACTCTCCTAGCTCACAAATCCATTGGAGTGAATTTGGGAGAGCAAAGAGCCTAAGGACTTCAAGATGTATATTTTTGATGAATTAATGAAAGCATTTTCACATAATATATATATATAATATATATATTATATATATATATATATATAGATATATATATATATGATATAGTATAATATAGCTTTCTCGAGTGTGCAAATGTTTAGTCAAAATTTCACTCTAAAAAATGTGTGCACTTTTAAAAAATTTGATCTTTCAACTCTTTCTAGATCTATGATTAAAATCAATCTAAACTGATCAATTAAAAAAATTACATTATAATAAATATTTAAATTATTATTTAACTTGAATCCATATGATATTTTGGAAAACCCTAATTTTTGACCCTACTAATATCACAAAAATCAGAAATTTAATCCCTCTAAATTTTGAGTGAAAAAATTTAGAGTGGAATTTTTTTTTAATTAACTCTGTTAATTAACCCTCTTTAGAGTGAAAAAAAATTGCTTGAAATCTTAAGAAAAATAACAGGTAAAGAATAGAAAGTAAAGTTAAAATAATGAAATTAGATGCCAAGGAAATGTTAATGTTAAGTTTGTTGGGAAACTATTGTGAAAAATTGAAAGATGAAAAAAATAGTTGTTTTTAGTGTGATTTTTTGGAAGTTTTTTTGGTGAGTTTTTCGGTTTAACTTCTCTAAAATTCGGCACGAATTTATTGAAATTACAATCCAAGTGCCTTAGGAGTTTTTCAAGTTGTCAAATCCATATATACAATCAAAAAACCATTTTTAATACCTACCTCTTATTAGAAAAAATAATTGATAATTATATAATATAGTATATATATATACAAACTTTAACATAATTTTAATTAATATTAATTAAAAACTAACCAAAAAATTAACATAATAAGAAATTTTTTGTGAGGTCATAATTTTTTATCTACAACTAAGTATAAAAATTTTATAAAGTAATACTAAGTAATGGTTTTTGAGCAAATGGTATTGATAATTTATAATATAGTAACAAAATCTATTTACAAGTTAATAATATCCATAGTAAAATAAGATTAATATCTATAATTAAAAATCCTGATATATTATAAATATTAATCTTTATTTTCAAACCATTTTAATTATACCCCTCAAAATAACCACCTCAAAATAACCACCTAAAACAACTTGATATAAACAATGCAAATTGTTTTACACTAAAAACAAATCAGATCATTCTTCGAGCATTAATTCGTAAACCAATAAATAAAAAACAAACTCAAACAAGTTGTTATACATTGAAACAAAGCATTTTACCAACAAATCAGATCATTCTTCGAGCATTAATTCGTAAACCAATAAATAAAAAACAAACTCAAACAAGTTGTTATACATTGAAACAAAGCATTTTACCAGTATTAACTCGTGAACCGATCAATAATAACCCATCTCATGAATATAATAGAAATCAAACCGGTCCTATATCTAACCTCCAGAAGAGAATGGAACTCGCGTAGCGGGTTATTTTCCATTTGTAACCATTAGAATTTGATGAGCAGAAGTTTTAAACTGAAATATTGTTGGCAAACTATTAATCATATCTGTTATCTTATGTATAAGATGAATTTTTCTTCCATTATTAAATGGAGACCATTTATAATTATAAATTGATATTTTAAAGAATCAAAATTCATGCATTTTAATTCTAATATAGATATGAAAAAGTAAAGCTAAGGGATTACAAGATCGTTGGATAGATTCTCAAGTAGCAGCAACAGCTATGGCGGAGAATGCAGATGGCGGCTATTGAGTCTTTCCCTTTTCGTAATACCATTGAAGTTAAAGACCGTCACATGATAATTTATTGTTTCTGTTGCAATATCAGTTTCGGCAGCAACTTCAAGCTTTGCCAAAAAGTCCGCAAAATAGGCTAGTCAATCCATGATGCACCGGGAAAACCTGGACGCTTGATAGCTTCGCCACTGAGCTCATCAGTGTCCTCGGCGAGGTCGGCGAAGCCCTCGTTTGATGGTGTCAATTTATACAGGTTTTCCTCACGTCTTCCATTGTTTTTCTTCATGGCCTCTCGCTTATCCTAGCTTAGGATTTTTGACAAGGCCGAGGCGAGGAACAGGATTAAGCAGTTGCGTCGGAAAGCAACAGGAATGGGGCACTGAACTTTGATACCTCGGCAGTCAGTGCGAACTTGAACGAACGAGATGTAAACAACGTCGCAAAAAAAAGGGAAAAGTATGGTTCCTAGCGCAGTTTATCCAAAAAATTACATGTTTCTCACGGTATAGTGCAGGGGTAACTGTAATTGTGAATTGGAGGTTTATGGAAAAAAGGTTCACTGAATCTCAGATTTCGGGAAAATTCAGAATAGACAATTTATGATTAATACAGTGCAGTTAGCCCGTTTTTGTTTTTCAAACCTTCTCAGTTCTTAAATCTTTTTGTGTAGAATCACACTGGTTAATTATGGTTATCAATTAATATAAATTGTTTGCTTACATAAGGTTTACCCAATTTCCCATCTGTTAAGGGGCGTAGGGTTACTTCTTTTTTTTTTCCTCTCCACCAGTGGCCGAATGGTGGATTACAAATCTCTGTTTAGGCTCCCACTTCCTTTAATTTCACAGTTCTTTCAACTAGGATCACTGTTTCATTTCTTTGAGCAGTGGTGGTGAGCTTGGAGTAACCCTTTTTCCTTCTTTTGGCCATTCAAGTTTATTGCCATTAGAATAGGCTCCAATTGGTGGATTTGCCAAGGCTGCTACTGTTGCTGCTGTTGCAAAGGCCCTTAACCATAAACTGCAAAGACAGGTTTTCCCAGGACACTTGGTTTTTCCGGGAAGGGTTTCTACTGTTTTCCATCCATCACTTTTCCGCGGGGGGAGGGGGAGCGGGTAATTCAAGTCATCAATAGTTTTTTTCCCGTTGCCAGAAATTGATGCGACGGGCGTCCACGCGTAGGGCACTTGTTAATTCCATTTGACGATTATCATATCCCATATACTTGTAATTTTAAACTCTCTGGGTAAGATACTTTACCGAGGAGATATCCATGTAGCATTGTAGGATACAACGGCGATGATATTCCCTTTGTGGGGGATGGCCTAGGTAATTTCTGGCGTGTGATTTAACGCGTCGCCCTGATGACAATGGGTAATTAAATAAGGTCATGGTACTTCATCCAGTTTGCCCTGGGTATATTATTAACATGAGTGCATACCTGGCCTGACATTCCCTTTTTCAAAACATAGTAGACTCTCTTGAGGGTGGGGGTTTCCGAGAGTGTTTGAGGCGTGGGAAAGGTAGTGATTATTATAGGTATCATATAATGGACAATCTAGATAAGCCACATACTCTGATGGACCCTTTCAAGTCTGACACTTCATTACATGAAGCCTTTATCCGAGCCACGGTGGACGCTGAGTCACTCTGTCGTGTTGATCCTAAAGAGATAAGGCAGGAGACACACATTCTCCCAGGCTGACAACATTGGAGGCTGGAGTTGACATGTGGTTGTCTAATTAACTTATTAACACTAAATTAAACAATGAATAGTGCTTACCTGAGCTTATCTGTGCATGAAGTAGGCTTACCATGGTTTTGGGGACGACTCTCCTCGCAACTTTAGGCTCAATTGTGCAGGATTCTGCTACAACTGACCACCCCCGAGCCCTTAATCAACAACTACTGCCAGCATTCCTAAGTCTCAATACTCTCGTAAGAGAATGAAGACAGAACCTTCGAATGATGGAACAAGACCCCTTCCATCCTCCTCATCATTCCTTAAATAGAAAAAACATTGGATGGGAAACCACATGCACACCTCCATGTGTCTGCATGCCACATGCCCACGCTCCATGTGTCGGCATGCTAAATTTTTATAATTTTATTTATTTTTATTTGTTATTTTTGGTTATTACTATTTTTTTTTATTTTTATTACTATTTATTTATTTATTATTTTATTATGATTTATTTATTATTCATTATTTTTTATTACCTATTATTTATTTATTTTTATTTATTATTTATTAAGTGGTTTATTTACTATTATTCATTATCATTATTATTTATTTATTATTAATTATTATTTTTTGTATTATTTTTATTAATTCTTATTATTTATTATTTATTATTAAGGGAGGGATGTTACATACTCTCCCACTTTAAGGAACTTCGTCCCGAAGTTAAGTATTTTTTTGTATTATTTTTACTAGTTCTTATTATTTATTATTTTATTTACTTCATGTTGCCAACACCCTCTGGTGAACTAGTATAACCATCACGCATCGAAAGTTCCCAACACCCCGGGAAATCTCAAGGAATCTCTGTCCCTTTTTCCACTTTCGGCACCAGGCACAAGCCTAACCCAATCTGTATCCTAGTCGAAGGCTGGCCCCAAGGCTCGCGCCTGACTCAGACCTCATCTGCCCCAAGGCAAGCATCCGATCCGGTACTCAATGACCACGGGCATCTCGCAGGCTGGCCCACTCCCTCCACAACTACTAAGGCGCACAGCCGCAGGCATCGAAGTCATTTACATC
>APFE030215361.1:123035-134646 GCA_000404065.3 Pinus taeda
GTCCCCAACCCATATGGTGTTACTTATTCTCCCTCGTGCGTATGGGCTCGCACGAGATCATCAAATAAACCGGATGAGCAGATACATGTAATTTGAATGGCAGTTGCAATGCAAAATTAAATTTACTAGAAGATCATATTGAGAGAGTTGTGTTTCTGCAATAATGGGCGAGAGAAATGCCAAGCAATTGCTATTGCAAAAGACAGTAATCGAACAAATAATTAGTGAATAATATGATCAACATTCACCGAATGTTATTTTTGTGTTTTTAAATCAGACTAAACCATAGAT
This sequence comes from Pinus taeda, assembly GCA_000404065.3. NCBI lineage: Eukaryota > Viridiplantae > Streptophyta > Pinopsida > Pinales > Pinaceae > Pinus > Pinus taeda. The sequence continues at coordinate 123,327 of APFE030215361.1, forward strand.
GCAGGTAAAAAAAAATGATCACTAAAGGTAAGTGTTATTTACACTGTGTTTGAAAAGTGAACAAGTGGTGAATGGTTACACCAGCATGCCAGTATACCATATCAAGATTATAGGATTACATACTTTTCCAATGAATTAGTGAATCATAAAAGTATATCTTAATTATGTATAATAAGATATTAATGTGAATAAAAGAACCAAAGAATCTGCATGAGAAAGCAATGAGGGACTAATGAATGCACCAGTCTTTAAGTATGCTAACATTATTCTGCTGTCAAGAATCCGATTGTTGTAGCTTATTGCTGAGAATATATTTGCCCTTAGATACCAAATTGGATAGCTAATTAAATAAAACTGCAATGATGTAAGTCACTAGAAGATCCAATCCATCCACTAATTCACCTTTGAAATGATCATTAAACGCAAGAGAAGGAATACTAATGGTCTAGATTCTATTAATCACGGAGATGTGGTTCAATATCCACCAAAAGTCGAAGAAGTGCTTCGAGTCTCGTGACTAAAGAATCTTTTTCCCATTACAAGATTACCATCAATCCTATGGAAAGTAACACAAAAAATGACATTTCCTTTTAATCACATTCAGATACTATTTTCATGTCATGTGTTAATCTATGACAGTAAAAAAATTGTCTTGATGTTTAGTTCAGTAATTTAATATGATATATGGTGAAGTAATGACAAGCATAAAAATATTCCACACTATAAAGAAGAGACACTGCCACCCGACCCAAAACCGGATCGGATGTCGGGGAAGGTTATTCCTCCCCAACACAAAAGAACAATCATTTTATTAATTATATGGTCTGCCTGCAAGCGCACCTGCGAAGGCAACACCATTGCAAATCCTTTAAATTTCAATACAATTAGGCGTAAAATTGTCTGCCTAAGATTCGTAAACTTGTGGAGATCCGCAGAATTAACCGACAATGAAATGAGTGTACCCCACTGATGTGAATGGATTATCAAACGCTGAGCACAATAACGGAATAAAATATAGATGTGGAGGTATTTGTTCAGGACGAGATGTTGGTTCATGAATACAGCGTAATTTACAAAGCTACTAATCAGAATGACGGAATGAACCACCAATTTAAAACTTGAGCATCCAAAAAAAAGCATGGATATGCTATGTTGAAGCTCTTCTCAGCCCAAATTTCTTTTTCCACCACCTCATTAGGCTTTGCTCGAGCCATAACTCCAAATGATATACCGTCAAGACCTCATTGACATCAAGAAGCATCTTTATCCCAGTAAAACCAAATTCTTCAAAACCCACTATAAGAGAATCCATCAACACATTTGGACAGTGGAATTCCATCAGAAGAAAACTAAGCCATAGAATAAATTCAAGAGACGATCTCAGTTATAAGAATAGGAGGATAGCCACAAGATAAAATTTCCCTGAGATGAATGCTCTCCACAATAATGCACTAACTTAAAATTCAGAAAATAGATATCCTCTAAAAACCTGAACCATAAGTCAAATGATAACTTGAGCGCTTAACTTTTCAAGACATGCCAAACACGACAAATGCTTTGCCTAGGTGCTCAAGATAACAGTGATAATAGAAAATGCAAGCAATGCTTCTTATTCAAGTAAGAAAATCCCAATGATCATTCAACTTGGGAGATGTCTAACATAATCAAGAAGACCTTCAAATCTCCTAAGTGCCAAAATAAAGTTATCTTTCAAGCCTTAGTGCAAAATTAGGAACACCTAGATAGCCAATTTCTGAAGAGATCTTTCAAGCTAAACTATAAACTGTAAGCAATTTGATAAGTCCTTGGTGACAAGCTACTAAAAACAAGAATTCTGATATGCTTTATGTCAATACCTACTTGTATAATCTTCCTTAAACTCCATTCAAGCAATATTTTTCAGATGGAAAAAAAGGAATAACTCCCATACAGATCATTATCAACTTCAGACTCAGTTAAACTGCACTAACAAATTAACCTCTGCAAGGGTGCTAAAAATCCCTTTGGAATTTACCAGCTTAGTCAAAAAACAGAGTTTCTGTGCAAACATTATACAAGGCTGTAGCTGAGCCTCAGTAGGTTGTGTAAAATGTTGTCTAAACTTGGTAATATTAGCAAACAAGGAGTTATGCAAACTTCACAAGCTACTAGTGTTCAAAAGATATTTCCAAGGTATGATCAATGCTGCGAGTAAAGAGCACAAGATTGCTTATTTACTCAATCAAATATTAGACTTTTTTCAGAGCCTAAATTCCAATGTAAAGTTATTTTAAGATACATTAGCAATAAACTGAAAGAGTGAAAACAAAATATTCAACAAGATACCTCTTGTCCAATGCTTATATTCAGAAATTTAGATGATACCTATTACCAATGAGTATCTTCAGGACAACATTAAATTACTTGTGCTTTAGCAAATAAATTTAGGGCAGCAGAAGATTATAGAGAGCAAATATTTCAGATTTGTTTAATATCCTTTCCTTGCTTGGATTAGGGATAAGACAGAAATGCACTTATGTTGTTAATGTATTTCAGACCTTATGATACAGTGAGCTATCCGTGATTTATCTTTTGTGCCAAATGAAACAAACGGTCCTAAATTAATTATTTCCTTGAATATACTTCAAATAAGGATGCAAATCACTGTTATAATCAGACTTCAGCAAGCACTGATAGTCACTAGAAACTATAGATTCATGCCAATTTATGCTTGTCTAACTTATGTAATTGCCTTATCAATGTGTGGATAAATTTTATGTCAATTAACTAAATTAAATGTCACGGTTTTGAAGTAATTGGCTTGTGCCATCAATCTAAACCCTAGCAAAGCTTTTCTATGTTACTTCTATCTAATATAGATAAAAGGCTGGCAGCGTTAAAACTATGAATCGTAGTCCTCTATCTATTCATATTGTTGCATACTGAGGAAGCCCTTGACAAAAGTACCATCTTCTCTAATTGTTACAATAATAACGATATAGTGAAGCTAACTTTAGCACAACATTTTACTTGAATAGCTTGCATATTGCAAAGTTTGAATGCTTCATAAATTATATGCTTTACAATCAACAATACGTATGAATAGAACTTGAGACATTTAGATTCGACTTCAAAACTCTGAATCAACTGTCTGAATTATTCATCTTTATAATGGTATTAGGTCGTAGATAATTGAATTGATGACCAACAAAGATTTCATGCAGTTCTGTAATTCATGTCTTAAGCACAAAAGAATCTCGATCTAAAAGGAGTTGCAAACATTTCTGTAAAACACTTATCCGCAACTATGAAATAGGTCTAAAATATCCATATGTACTGACTCTAACCAAAGATGACGGAAGTGCTTCATGGAGTTGTAAACCATTTTTGGGAAATGTTTAAGTAGTCTGCAAGATAAAAAGGATTTCTTTCACCGATTCCTTCAATGATCACTGGTGTAAGCTCTGAATACAAGAAAATCCGAAAGTAACTTCAAAACTTTCACGTCTTAACAATTCATCCTTACCACTTGATTGAAGCCCTAAGAGGATCAAAATAGCTCCACACTTCACAAATCTGGAAGTGGCATCAACTATTCATACAATTTCTTTTAGAGTCAAACTGTTAGTGAACTGTGATAAGAACCTTAGAGATCAACAAACCTTCACACTCAGTATTAAATCCCTAATGAGGCCCAAAATTATAACAAGTCTGTAATAATTTGGTCTTTAAAAGTTTTTCAACCAAGGCCAAATGGATCCTTAACAATCCTTAACTGCTCCTTGTTCATCGATTCATGTTAATCACAGAGTTTTTTTTTTGCATAATAATAATCCAAACTCATAAAATTCTTAAGTTATGCCACAGCAGAGACAACAATGTAAATTTTTTTTTTCAGAGATGAGGCTTTTTAAGGCAGCGTTAAGGGTTTAGTAGCAACAGGAATGAGGATGGCAGATCTGAGATGAGACCTCAAAAGGTGAAAGAGATTCTTAAGGTGAAAGCAATTAAGAAGTACTCACAGTACCAAGCCATCAGCCATCCACATAATAATATTGGGGGAGAAAAGGTGGCGAAAGAAAGGGTGGCAGGAAACAACTTCCCATTAAAATCACGGCTCCTACTCCTATTCTCTCCTTCGGGCATGATGAGTTACTTGATCGAATTACGAGTCTACAGAAGAAGGCTTTAGTCGGAAGATGGTATTTTTCCAAAATGAAAGAAGTAGAAATGAGGCAGGTTGGCAAAGAAATGGAAAATTCTGTTGGGATATGTTCCGAAAGTGGTGAAGCTCATGAGAGGATGGTATAGCTTCCACTTTCTGAGCAAAGATGACCTCCAAAAATTGCAGCAAGGCCATGGGTCAAGGACTGTGGTTTTTTAGCTATGTATGCATGGTATGTGGGATTCAATCCTCTGAAACAAACACCTAAGAATAAAATTATATGGGTCAAACTTCTTGGCCTTCCACTGGAATTCTCGACGAAGGAGGTTTTCACTCATATTGGAAATGCCATAGGAAAATTCGGTATATGTTTACCCTCGGTGTTTTGGAGCTAGGGAAAAGAGAATTCCTTGGGTTTTTATAGAAAAAGATTTAGGTGAAGCATTTCCTGATCATATTGAACTGAAATGGGAAAATATCAATCCCACTCAACGCTTGGACTTCTAGGGAATTCCATTCCAGTGCCTTAAATGTCATCACATGGGATATTTAATTGCTACTTGTCCTAAAGAAAGAGGAGAGTGACGGTTGATGAGGGAGCGTAAAGGCCATCATCCAAGGGTACAGAAGGAAAACAAATCAGAGTGTTTCTTTCCATGGAGAGGCTATGACTCAAAACAGAACAGAAAGTCTCCGGGCTCAGGTAATTCTAATCACTCAAATCATATATTCTCTGAGCCTTCTCCTAGACTTATAAACAAGACATTAGCTCCTAATTCTATTGTAATTCATTCAACTTCCATGTCTTCGGAGCAGTCAGGCGCTCATATAGCGGTCGAATCCTTCAGCAGAGAAAATTCTAAAAAATATCCATGTCCTATATTTTCTCAGATTCCATTACAGGTCTTACATAATTCAAATAATATTCCCTCTGCTTCATATGCAACTTACACTCAAGCTCATGAGTTTTACTCACCAGTGACTCAACCTAACTCTCCAAAGGATAAAGAAAAGGCATATGCCCAAATTTCTCTGGTTTCTTCTCCTATTAATTCCTTTGATAATGATCTAGATTTCCTTCTTTAAAGGAAAACTCTGGATCTCAAGTCTCTTACTATCCATAAACTGAAGGGATCCGGGTCACCTGAAATCAGCCCTACTTCTGCAGGAAATATTACTGTAAGACGACAAAACATTAGAGGTAGCAGATATTTTAGAGTTATACCTCGTCAAACTCATACCACTCTGACAAATTTGCCATCACTCATTGATATTCCTATCTCATCTCCTATTTCCCCTAGGGAACTTAGAGCATGCATGCCCTCCATCAATCCCAAATGAATTCAATTATATCCTTGAATATAAGGGGTTTGGGGGCCCATCCAAAATTCGAGCTCTAAGAGATCTTTTCATTTCATCTAAATCCAGCGTAATTCTTATCCAAGAGTCAATGCACTCTAGTGTCCAAACTATTAAATAGTTTAGAGGGATGCTTCCCCCGTGGTATATTGTGGCAACGGATGCCACTAGTAGATCTGGCAGTCTTGTTGTTCTCTAGGACCCAAGGGGGGCAAACTTGAAGGCTTTTTCATGTTCGATGGGTATTCTCCTGGTAGGTGATATTAGAGGTATCCCTGGAAGATCATACATTCTTAATGTATATGCTCCCTATAAAGAGAAGGAAGGGTTCTGGAATACTATGGAGGGATTAGGGATTCTTAATGCACCTTCTCTAATTTTGGCAGGGGATCTTAATTGCACCATAGATAAAGAAGAATTGTGGGGGCAAACTAGGGTGGAGGACAAAATGGCACAGAAGTTAAGAGAAATTTTTCTTGTGCATAATCTTGTCGATATCTGTCCACCCAAAATGGCCCCAACATGGGATAATGGAAGAGGTGGTAATAAGTATATTTCTAAGAGACTTGATCGGTTTCTCATCCATGAAGACATGATAGAGAAGATGGAGGAAGTTAGTTCATCTATTGTTGAAAACTATGTTTCTGATCACCGTCCAATTACTCTGTTTTGGAAAAATTCTGATGCAAGGTTTGGTTTTCCTTTTAAGTTCAATAGAATTTGGCTTGAAGACCCAAGTTTCGATTCATTAATCTGAACATTCTAGAAGGAAAATAGTTTCACAGAGGCGAGAACTTTCAACACTGAAAATTTCATAAATAGACTCAAGCTTCTCAAATCAGAAGTTAAACAATGGGAAAGGAAGAAAAAGAAGGCACTGAGAAAGGAATTGGCTATCATCGAGGAAGAGTTGAAGGTCCTTCATAATCAAATGACTGTACACTCTACTCCGTCTAATGTAAGGGAGAAAATCCATGTCTTAGAACTTGGGAAAAAGAAAATCCTACAGATAAGAAAAACAACCTGGAGATTAAAATGCAGAGCCTTGTGGATTAAGGAAGGAGATAAGAATACCAAATTTTTCCATCGATTTGCCAATCACAGAAGGAAACTAAATACAATTTGGAAAATAAAGGATGGTTAAGGAAACTGTTTTAATAAGCATTTGGATATCTCATCTCTAGTGGTTTCATATTTTAAGAAAGCATAGAAGAGAGTGGAAGTGGAGGATGTGGATGCTCAACTGTTGGCAATTTAAGAATATCCCAAAATGTTTAATGATGAAGATAATTTGGCACTGTATAAAGAGGTTAAAGAGGATGAACTATCTCAGTTCCTTAAATCAATGAAAGGCGACAAAAGCCCAGGCCCAGATGGCTGGACTGCTGAATTTTTTGTTCATTTTTTAGACATTTTTCAGGAAGACCTGCTCTAGATGGTAGATGAATCCAGGTCTAAACTATTAATACATACCTTGTTAAACTCCACTTATATCGCTCTTATTCCTAAGAAATTTGTGGTGGAAACGTTTTCTGATTATCGCCCTATTTCTCTATGTAATCTAACATATAAGATTATAGCAAACAGAATGAAAGTTTCTTTATCTAAATTCATCTCTCCTGAACAATATGGTTTTTAAACAACAGAGTTATCCATGATGTTGTAGCTGTTGCATAGGAATGTTTGCATAGTATTAAAATAAAAAAATGAATGCTACGGTGATGAAGGTTGACTTAAAAAAGGCTTATGACTGTGTAGATTGGGGATTCCTAAGAATGATGCTGCTTAAAGTATGAATAAATTCGGGAATGATTTAATGGATCATGGGGTGTGTGTCATCAGTTAGATATGCAGTCATAATTAATGGCCTTCCTACAACAATTTTCGTTGCTGGTAGAGGTCTCGGACAAAGATGTTCTTTATCCCCCCTCTTGTTTATCTTTCTAATGGACGGACTAAGCTTAAAAATTAGAAAAGCAGTGTCCATTGGAGATTTTGAAGCTCTAAAGATTAGTAGTCGCGTTTCAGTTTCACACAGTTTTTTTGTGGATGATATTCTATTGATGGGTATGGTAAACAGGCAAAAATGGTTATCACTATCCATAATCATAAAGAAGCTGGGGTTGCTACGGGCCTTTTCCAAAACGATTTGAAATCTATTGTCCTTTATGGAACATGTGCCCAGGATGATATATCTTTTATTCAGAGCTGTTTTGAAGTGAATGCAGAAAATATAGAAAAGGGTATGAAATATCTAGACTACTGACTTAAGCCAGGCACTTATAAAAATGCAGATTGGATGTCGCTGGTGGAGAGATTTTATATGAAGATTAAGGGATGGGAAAATAGATGTTTATCTATGGGAGGTCAGATCATCCTTACACAGTGAGTGCTAACTCAGATGGGGATTTATTGGGCTCATCTTTTTTGTATTCCTCAAATGATTATCAATCTTCTGAATAGAGAAATAGCAAGCTATTTACGGTCCGGAGCTAGTATGAACAGTAAGTATCATTTAGTGAAGATGGAAAAGATCACTAGACCCAAAATCTTGGGTGGCTGGGGTATTCTTAACTTAAAGTTTTTTGGATGGACTCTAATTTTGAAATCACTGTGGAGGGGTATCAATAGTCGAATTATTTGGGGAGAGTTTCTTCGTTAAAAATATTTGAAGAATAAGGGTTTTTCTCTCTGGGCTAGACAAGGCGAAATCGGGAAAAAAGGTAGATCACAAATCTGGAATAGCTTTCAAAAGGTAAAGAATATTCTCTTACAAAACTTAAGGTGGTTTTTTGGAACTGGTAACAGTATTATTATAGGAAAGGATTGTATTGTAGGAGCAAGTGAAGAGGTCCCAGGGACAGTGGATTTGATAATGCACCTGAATAGAAGAGGGTTTTTGTTTTAAATTAGCTAATCTGGGAATGGAAAGGGAATATTCCAATATGGTGTGATTTTTCCCAGTTGAACTTGGCTAATCAGTATAAGCAGGATTGGTTACAGCTAATAAAAACATTAAAGGAGGCAAGCATAAGTTATGACAGAAAGGGAGATCATTTGACATGGGTTGGAAAGAAGAAGATATTAGGAGAAGTTGAGGTGGCAGACTGTTACCTCTAAATTTGCATGAAGGAATTTCCTAATGGTGAATATTGCTGGTTTTTTAGATTTTGGAAAGTAAATATTCCAATCAAAATAGTTACCTTCCTCTGGCTAGCTTGGCAGAACAAAAATCTTACATGGGCAAACCTACAAAAGAAGAACCACTATGGCCCTAGGATATGTTATCTATGCAGGAATAATTCTGAGGACAATGAGCACCTTTTTCTACATTGTCATAGATTTGTCAGCATTTGGAAACATTTCACAAACAAGAGGCAAATTCCATTCACCCACTTTAGTACAATAGAGGAATGTTTAAAATGGTGGAGCACTCAGAGTAAAAGTAGGAGGATGCTTGCTTTGGTCACTTTTTGGGAAATCTGGAAAGATCAGAACCATCTGATTTTTGGTAACAACAGACGGAGGGGAAAATCAATCTATGAATCCATAGAATAGTGGGTAGTTTTAGAACAGAATGAGAATACCAAGAAAAGTAAAAAGAAGAAGACGGAGAAGGGGAGAGTCCTAATTACAAACTACCAGGTGGGGTTCTTTGATGGAGCAGCTCAAGGAGGTAGATGTGGGAGTGGATTTTGTTTAAAATTGACTGAGGAGCAGGAATTCTAGAGTCACTGGTATGGGGGAGAAGGAACAAGTATGAAAGAAGAAGTTGTTGTTTTATGGGGTCTGTTAGCTCTACTATACAACGAGGATTTTCTATGGTCACACACAGGCTTGGTCTGCTTGGTTCTGCTCAAAAGGATTCAAGGCATACACTGGGGCCGCTCCATTTAACAGATAGCCACATCCTATCGCAATCGCAATCACAGCTTTCAAGAGGAGGAGAGGCTGAAATACAAAGAATTGTTGCTTATTAAAAATATCAGGAAGGTCCCACGTGCCACGTCAAAATTGCAATCGCAATCGCGGCTTTCAGGAGGTACTTTATAAGTCATGTCTTTAACATCGCCAATGGCCGATTACCAATTGCCCCTATTGGATGTGATATTACTATTAATCATGTTACAATGGTGTAGTCGGTTCCACAACAATATCGCAATCGGCGCTTTCAAAGGGCAAGGCCTTTACATATAGCAATATGTGATTGCAATCAGATCGCATCGCAATATCGCATCGACACAAAACATGGGGCGATGGCAATGGTGATCGGCGATTAAACGAGGACTGTCGATCACGCACGCGCATCAATGGCCCAAACCACATCGGCAGATCGCATCGGCAAATCTGATCGGCACAGGTAGGCAGTGGCAATCGACGCAAGACACCGTCGATCAGCGATCGCCGATGATCGGATCGGCGGGTCGCAATCGGCGGAGGCAAGTCATAGGTTATTGACGCAGACAGTATGCAATGAGCGATCGCAATCGGAGATTCAACGTGGACCGTCGATTGCACGCGCAGATCGACGACCCACATCACATCGGTGAATCGCAATCGGGAAAACCAAGGGGCACAGCCTTTACATGTATATGTGCACGATGCGATAAGACCCGGACCCGATGGGTTTCAGAAGCAAAATGTATAATCTTTCACGTCCGCCAAAGCCCATTTTCAATGTGTTTTTGTGTGTTTTCATTGTATAAACAAAATACAAAGGAACCTTGGGGCAATGCGACAGCGACCCAAGGGCGGACCCGATAGATAATTAAACCATACTTGAGGACTTTTGAAGTCCAAAAGAAGCAGAATGGGCGGGATTTCTTAGTATTACAACATTTTCTGTATACAACAGAAAACAATCATTATTAAGAATTTTCAAGAGATCACAAAGGCTCGAATAGCCATTCCATCACCGAAAAGAGGCCGAGAGATAGAGACAGAAGGTTGGAAGTGGAAAGGCGACAACACAACATGATGCAGCCCGCAATAGAAGTGATCAAGGAGCATAGACAACGCAACATAGCCATTTCATACTCCCGAAAGGACGAAGGTGGCCAGTGTTCAACACTCTGCGCAGTTACTCTTCAACCACCACATTTAACAAGCAAGATGGCCGAGAAGGAAAAGGACAAGCCTCGAGCAGTTAAATGCAGTTATCAGTTATGGAACTTCTTCCATATGACACTCCACCTGATCAAGAAGGACAACAGAGCATCTGAGAAGATCAATTTTGTTCACTGAAGCAGACAGACTGCACTAGAGACTCCATCAAAGAGTTAAAGCGATTGGTGGTCAATTATGACCCCTCCACGCCTGGAACAGCAGAATATCTTTGTAATCAAACTCTATATATACCTAGAAAATAGATATAATCAGGGTTGATGGTTGTTGTTTTGATGTAAGGTTCAACTTCTGGACACTGTAACTACTTTGATACTTGCAATGTCTGGTCTTCATTTTCAGCTAATACAAGCTTCTTTTGCTGTTAATTGCTCACTTTCCACTTCTATTCTATTCTAGGCTGTGCCTGTTATGCATTTTTCATGTACTCTTGATGTTCAGTATTAGAGGAGTTGTCATCCTACCTCTGTGTTGAAGTCTAGTATGTATTATTGAAAGTGTTATGCAGGTTTCTGTTAACTTAGTGCCAGAGAGCTGTCATCCTGCCTGTGCATTAGGAAATAGATTTGCAGACCTTTTTACTGGTTGCAGTCGGCCATCACATGGTCTTGTGCATCTGCTGGTGTGGTCAGTATTCTCCATATTCACCTAATCCTCAAACTGTGAGTAATTGGTGGTCTAAAGCCTTGTAGT
>APFE030215361.1:139333-155846 GCA_000404065.3 Pinus taeda
AATACAGACCTTGTTTGTCCCAAGATCAAAGAAGGACATCCAGTCCTTTCTGGGCAAGATTAGTTTTTTGAGGAGGTTTATACGAAATTTTGCAGAGCTGGTGAAGCATATTACCTCCATGTTGAAGAAGGGGTCGGAAATCAAATGGACTGATGCAACTAGAAAATCCTTTGATTCCATTAAAAAAGCTATTATGGAGGCTCCCACTTTAATCAGTCCAGATTACAGCAAGGAGTTCCATAAATTTTCTTTTGCCTCTAATGACACCCTTGTAGCAGTTCTATTGCAAGCAGATGAAGAAGGCTCAGAGCATCTGGTGGCATTTTTCAGCAAAACCTTAAGGGATGCTGAACTGAGGTATGATATTATTGAGAAACAAGCATATGCTCTTATCAAGTCTTTGAAAGCTTTCAGAGTTTATATTCTGCATTCCAAAATAATTGCATATGTACCCTCTGCTGCAATAAAAGATGTCTTAACACAACATGATTCTGATGGAAGAAGGGCTAAATGGATTACAAAGTTAATTTAATTTAATATAAAACTGAAGCCCACCAAGCTCGTCTGAGGTCAAGGTCTTGCCAGACTATTAGCTGAAGAAAATTTCAGAACATTGGACATAAATCTCATAAGCACAGACGCAGAAAAGGGTCAAACACAAGAAGAGGAGCAACTGAACTAGAGAGAAAGTAGTCAGTGGCAGAAAATCTAGCTTCTTGTGATTGGTACTCTGCAATAGCTAAATTCTTGCTAAAGCTAGAAATCCCTCCAGGCTCAAGCACAATTCAAGCCAGAACTATTAAGCTTAGGGCAGCTAAATATTGCATTAATGAAAATCTGCTCTATTGGAGGGATCCATCTGGAATGCTTTTGAGGTGTCTGGACAAAGAACAATCAATGGAAGTTATGCAGCAGTTTCATTCCAGCATCTGTGGAGGAGACCATTATTGGAAAACTACAGCCCACAAGATCCTCAGAGCTGGGTACTATTGGCCCACCTTATTTTCTAATGTCTTTTTATTTGTTAAATCTTGTGACAGGTGCCAAAGATTTGAAGGGAAACAACAGTTGAAGTCCCTGCCCTTAAAACCAATACATGCAAAAGGACCTTTTCAGCAATGGGGCTTGGATTTCATTGGAGAAATCAATCCACATTCCAGTGGCCAGCATAGATGGATATTAGTAGCCACTGATTATTTTACTAAGTGGATTGAAGCAATCCCTACCAGAAACACTGACCATAATGTGGTCATGAAGTTTTTGACAAAGCATATCTTTACCAAATTTGGTTGTCCACATAAATTAGTCACAGACAATGCAGCAGCCTTCAGGGCAAAACAATTGGTGGATATGTGTGATTCAATGGGCATTAAACTGGTTCATTCCACCTCATATTAACTCAAGGCAATGGTCTAGTAGAATCCTCTAACAAGAGCCTGATTAGGATAATTAAAAAGCTGCTGGAAGACAACAAAAAAAATTGGGATTCTAAGCTCAAGTATGCACTGTGGGCTGACAGAGTGGCCATTAAGAAATCCACGGGGAATTCTCCATTTAGGCTAGTGTATGGCACTGAGGTTATATTCTCGATTCAGTTAACTCTCCCCGTGGCAAAGTTCCTGCAGGAAGAACAGAACGATGAAGAAGACATGGCAAAAAGGATCACTGATTTAGCAGAGGTACATCAAATCAGAGAACAGCTGGTTGAAAAGGCTGCAGCACATCATAGAAAGATCAAGGAAGATTTTGACAAGAGGACAAAGTCAGATAATTTTCAGGTTGGAGACTTGGTTCTGAAGTGGGATGCACTAAAAGAAAAGAAAGGCAATCATGGGAAGTTTGATGCTTTCTGCACAGGGCCTTTTATCATTTCTAAGATTCAAGGGAACAACACCTTCATACTGAAAAGTATGGGAGGAGAAGCAGTTTTTGATGGCCCAGCCAGTGGGCGTTTTCTAAAAATTTATGTTGTTTAAGGTCTTGGGCCTTAAAATTGTAAATATGTTGTTTTATCAGTTTAGTGTAAGCATAGTTAGACTCCATGCCCAATGGAACACTAGGAATTTTGCTAATTTGTTTTCATTAGAAAGGCATTGATCTGCAGGTTCTTGAGACCTCACAGGGAGGATCTCATCCCCAGAAGGAGCCAGTGTTAGCTCTGCTATACAACGAGGATTTTCTATGGTCAAAGACAGGCTTGGTCTGCTTGGTTGTGCTCAAAAGGATTCAAGGCATACACAGGGGCCGCTCCATCTAACGGACAGCCACATCCTATCGCAATTGCAATCACAACTTTCAAGAGGAAGAGAGGCCGAAATACAAATAATTGTTGCTTATTAAAAATATCAGGAAGGTCCCACATGCCACGTTACAATCGTAATCGCAATCGCGGCTTTCAGGAGGTCTTTTATAAGTTATGTCTTTAACATCGCCGATGGCCGATTACCGATTTCCCCTATCGGATGCGATATTACTATTAATCATGTTACAATGGTGTAGTCGTGTCCACAACAATATCGCAATCAGGGCTTTCAAAGGGCAAGGCCTTTACATATAGCAATATGCGATTGCAATCAAATCTCATCGCAATATCGCATTGGTGAAAAACATGGGGCGATGGCAATGGTGATCGGCGATTAAACGAGGACCGTCAATGCGCACACGGATCAATGGCCCAAACCACATCGGTGGATCGCATTGGCAGATCTGATTAGCACAGGCGGGCAGTGGCAATCGGCGCAAGACACCGCTGATCAACGATCACCGATGATCAGATCGGCGGGTCGCAATCGACGGAGGAAAGTCAAAGGTTATCGGAACAGACAGTATGCAATGAGCGATTGCGATCGGCGATTCAACGTGGACCGTCGATTGCATGCGCAGATCGAAGGCCCACATCGCATCGGTGGATCGCAATCAGGAAAACCAAGGGGCATAGCCTTTACATGTATATGTGCACGATGCGATAAGACCCGGACCCGATGGGTTTCAAAAGCAAAATATATAATCTTCCACATCCGCCAAAGCCCATTTTCAATGTATTTTTGTGTGTTTTCGTTGTATAAACAAAATACAAAGGAACCTTGGGGCAGTGCGACATGCGACAGCGATCCAAGGGAAGACCCGATAGATAATTAAACCATACTTGAGGACTTTTGAAGTCCAAAAGAAGTAGAATGGGTGGGATTTCTCAGTATTATAGCATTTTCTGTATACAACATAAAAAAATCATTATTAAGCATTTTCAAGAGATCACAAAGGCCCGAATAGCCATTCCATCACCGAAAAGAGGCCGAGAGACAGAGACAGAAGGTTGGAAGTGGAAAGGTGACAGCACAACACAATGCAGCCCACAACAGAAGTGATCAAGGAGCATAGACAACACAATATAGCCATTTCATACTCCCAAAAAGACGAAGGTGGCCAATGTTTAGCACTCTGTTCAGTTACTCTTCAACCACCGAATTCAACAAGCAGGATGGCCGAGAAGGAAAAGGACAAGCCTCTAGCAGTTAAATGCAGCTATCAGTTATGGAAATTCTTCCATGCGACACTCCACCTGCTCGAGAAGGACAACAGAGCATCCGAGAAGATCAATTTTGTTCACTGAAGCAGGCAGACTGCACCAGAGACTCCATCAGAGAGTTAAAGTGGTTGGTGGTCAATTATGACCCCTCCATGTCTGGAATAGCAGAATATCTTTGTAATCAAACTCTATATATACCCAGAAAACAGATGTAATCAGGGTTGATGGTTGTTGTTTTGATGTAAGGTTTAACTTCTGGAAACTGTAACTACTTTGATACTTGCAGCGTTTGGTCTTCATTTTCAACTAATACAAGCTTCTTTTGTTGTTAATTGCTCACTTTCCACTTCTATTCTATTCTAGGCTGTACCTGTTATGCATTTTTCATGTACTCTTGATGTTCAGGATGAGAGGAGTTGTCATCCTACCTCTGTGTTGAAGTCTAGTATGTATTATTGACAGTGTTATGCAGGTTTATGTTAACTTAGTGGCAGAGAGCTATCATCCTGTCTGTGCATTGGGAAATAGATTTACAGACCTTTTTACTGGTTGCAGCTGGCCATCACATGGTCTTGTGCATCTACTGGTGTGGTCAGTATTCTCCATATTCACCTAATACTCAAACTGTGAGTAATTGGTGGTCTAAAGCCTTGTAGTCTAGGGGTGTTCACCCATGTCTGGAGTTAAGCATGGTAGAAGTGGTTATTTGGCTTGAACAAGCATCATTCCTTCCATTCATCCATTTCCAACATCATGTTGAGTTTGTAATGTTCTCGAGCATCTTCGAGATACATCCTAGGAGAGTTTCTTGGGGTGATAACAGGGTCTATTATGGTTTATCAGTTTCTTAGATATCCCTCAAGTACAAATTTTTGGGGATTTCAAATGCATAATAGACCATGTTAATGGAAAGAACAACATTCAACAAACTTCATTACAAGGGTGGCTGAGTCATATAAAATGTATATGGAGTTGCTTTCAGAATTCTTCTATTGGGCACATCAACAAGGCACATAACAAAACAATGGATGAATTATTGAAAAAGGGACTATAGGACACAGAAGAAGGCATGCGCATCATGATAAAAATAGGAGCTGAGGAGATAGAAGTAGAAATTCTAAAAGTGTCGAGATAGATCATTGAAGCAGGATCAAAAATGCAGAACCTCATAGAAAATATGTTTATATTATTTATCTGTCTCTTTTTTTTTAAGTTTTGTATAATTTTGTAACTAATTTTGTATAGAAATCATACAAAAAGAGTCAATTAGGTATGATATCTTCATAAATGTGAAGGATCTCATCCACTTTTCAGATTCTATGTATAATGCAAAAATGGAGGAAGTACCATAATGTTGTATCCTTTAGATTACTGCACAAATGAATGTTGTTTATATCCTAGGTTTATGAAGACAACTTGTCCTTCATAAGTATGTACTGTTTTATTCCATAATAATAAAATAGATGGCTTTTTCTTGCTGCCAAAAAAAAACAATGAAATTAGATGCCAAAGAAATTTCAATGTTATTTTTGTTGAGAAAGTGTTGTAAAAAAAATGAAAAGTGAAAAATGAAAAATATATAATTTGTAATCACAAATGTAATATACAACATTATAATGTTTAGTATAATGTTATAAAGTAATATTAAAATAAAATATTTATAAAATATTTTGATTTTGAAATGAATTATGGTTTTTGGGCAAGTGGTGTGGTATTGATAAGCCATGGTACTGGGCCATGGTATTGTAACAAAGTCTATTTATAAATTATAATATCCATGATAAAATGGGTTAAATATCCATAGTTAAGAATCTTAATATATTTAAGTATTGATATCATTGTAGTAACTCACTAATTTCTCATGATTTTTGAATAGTGGAATTGAAACTAGTGAAATGAATCACATAGTGTCAATCATCACTTCCAGGGCTTGCACCTGGTAACCAAGACTTCCCGAGAAGTCACTTGAATGGTTCATGAGGCACAATACTTGCTAAGGTTTTGCAAATGGGGTAGCAAGCTAAGTGGACTTGATTGTGGGGAAAACTCCACAGTTAAGCGTGCTTGAGCCAGAGGCGATCTCGAATGGGTGACCTCCTAGGAGGTCCTGGTTACGAGTTGCAAGCCCAAATTCTTCAAGTATTAATTCACCTTGAAATTGATGAGTGCTAAGTCGAATATTCAAATTCTTCCAGTATTAATTCACCCTGAAAGTGATGAGTGCTAAGTCGACTATTCAAATTCTTCAAGTCTTAATTCACCCAGGTGCAAGCCCAACTTCTTCAAGTATTAATTCACCTTGACAGTGATGAGTGCTAAGTCGACTATTCAAATTCTTCCATTATTAATTCACCCTGAAAGTGATGAGTGCTAAGTCGATTATTCAAATTCTTCCAGTATTAATTCACCTTGAAAGTGATGAGTGCTAAGTCGACTATTCAATTTCTTCAAGTCTTAAGTCACCCTAAAAGTGATGAGTGCTAAGTCGACTATTCAAATTATTCAAGTATTAATTCACCCTAAAAGTGATGACTGCTAAGTCAACTATTCAAATTCTTCCAGTATTAATTCACCCTGAAAGTGATGAGTGCTAAGTCAACTATTCAAATTCTTCGAGTATTAATTCATGCTGAAAGTGATGAGTGCTAAATGGATCAAATTCTTCAAGTATTAATTCACCCTAAAAGTGAATAGTGCTAAGTGGACTATTCAAATTCTTCAAGTATTAATTTGTGAACACTAAAAGTGATGAGTGTTAAGTTGATTATTCAAATTCTTCCATTATTATATCACCTTGAAAGTGACGAGTGCTAAGTCGACTATTCAAATTCTTCCAGTATTAATTCACCCTGAAAGTGATGAGTGCTAAATGGACTATTCAAATTCTTCAAGTATTAATTCACCCTAAAAGTGATCAATGCTAAATAGACTATTCAAACTCTTCAAATATTAATTTGTGAACAGACACCACACAAATTATTATATATTAAAACAAAACATTTTGCTAATATTAACTCTTAAACCGATAAACAACAAAACAACTCATGAATAGAATATATATCAAACCGGTCCCTATTAATTCGTGAACCGATTGAAATAAAGCATTCTGCTAGCCTTAATTCCTAAATCGATAAACAACAAACCAGCTCACAAATAGAATAGATATCAAACCGGTCCGTATTAATTCGTGAACTGATACCACATAAGTTGTTATATATTGAAACAAAGCATTCTGCTAGTATTAACACCTAAAATGATAAACAACAAACCAACTCATGAATAGAATAGATATCAAAATGGTCCTATATCTAAGTGCTTTTATCTAACAACTAAAAGAGAGTGGAATTGGTGAAGGGGTTATTTTCCATTTGTGAGCATTAGAATTTGTAAATCCAACATGAGCCGAGAATGGAATTGGTGGAGGGTTATTTTCCATGTGTAAGCATTAGAATTTGTAAAAATGATCTGAAAATCACCCCTGAGTGACCTCAGTTAATTAATTAACGAATGAATGAACGTATTACAGACTCATGTGCTAGTGTGTGTCTATGTTATTTTAGGAAACAGATCGATCAGATTGCAAAATACACAGACACTGGAAATGGAAAATAACAGAGAAACACAGTAAGAAAATAAAAGAACACAAGAAATTAATAAGGAGTTCACCCTATCCTCCAATGTTGCGTCTCCGGTCCAGCTTTCAGTGGTGGCCTTCTTTTATTGTATCTTTAAAGTAGAGAATTACAATGAGGAGCTCAATCTGAAACTCCTGAAACAGAATTGCTTGGCAGGGTGGTTCTTGGATTCCCCAAGCCACTAGAGTGCACAGACTCCTTTCCTTACCAGCTCTTGACTTCTCTGGCCTTCAATGGGAGGAGCCCAATGTGGTGCTCAGTTCCCGATAGATGCTCTCAGGGATTGCTCGATGCTGCCTTATGTTGCAGGTCAGCTCGACTTTCTGTCTTTCCTGCTCTTTTCTTCACTGTCTCTTCTTTTCTTTGTCTTCGTCTTCTTCTTTCTAGTTCTTCCTCTCCATGTCCTCTATTCTGTCTGTTCATGGCTTTAAAGCTAATTGATCTCACGACTATTCGATTCCCCTTCCGCCTCCATCGGATCACCTACTGCTATTCACTTGGAATTCCCTGTCTCTACGTCATCATCAACGGCTCACAGGGAGTGGCCACTTGTCCTCTCGCGAACTGCGCCAGCTCTTCCTCGTCGGTTCGATTCTTTGGTTACATCGGGAAATGACTCATTCGTCATCTCAATAGTCAAAACAAACCTGAAATCCTTAGATATCGCGGCTTAATCCCCTGTCAAATCTGCTTCCTCCATCGGGCGTGATCTCAACTGTTAGATCTGGAGCCCCCAGATCCAACGTCATTCGCACATTTTGCACGGTTGACTTGCTTGACCGTTAGCGTGCGATGAGTGGTGGTTTTCTCTCTCCTCCGTCTGCCACGCATCGAGCGCTAAATGGAATCGCTCGTTTTTCTCCAAATCCGCTTACCACCCAAGGGTGCCCCCGATATACTGTTGGTTTTGGAGCGCAGGTCTCGCCTTTAGCCTTTAGCGCTTTCCCCATGGTTTTCCCAGCTTCCATGTGACCAAGCACTTCAGGGCCTTTCCTTCTCAAGGGATTTTGCCCAATCGCACATCAGAAATGGCCTCCTTTTCCCAATATGGGCTTCCTAGGTGCCAGTTTCACCTCCTGCGTAGTCTCCATGGGCCTCAGTCAACGCGCTTTGACCGAAGTCCTCGTCGTTCCTCGTTGGCTACCAACTACCACTATTTAGAGGTCTTCCTGATCGCTCTATGCTCTTGAATTTGAAGTTTTGTCTCGTTTTGATACAGTCATGGTGCTTTGATTTTTCTTCATGGATCCAATTCGGATCACAGCCTTCCCACTAAAAAAGCTTTTGGACCACCAAAAGTTGGTTTTCAAGCATCGACTAAGTGAGGATACAATTGTCTCACTTGTCGAATCTCTATCCACTTTGCGTTGCTCAACTTTGAACCCTTGAGTCCAATTTTGAGGTACTCAACATCTCCCCTGTGCGTCATCCTCACCTTCCTGTCCAGGACTGTGTCCTCCTGTGATTCATTAAGATATTTAGGTAGCAAGTCATCAATAGAAGGCAATTGACTCTGCTCTTTGGGATCCTCAATCAGTGAGGGTTCAAACAATCTCAAGAAATTTGCATTCACGACTGAGTAGATGTGCATGTAAGCTAGTAGATCAAGGCAAAAAGCATTTTCACCAATCTTCTCAAGTATCTTGAAAGGTCCATACCTAATGGGCTTTAGCTTTTTACCTTCACCTTGCATCTTGTCCTTACTGATATACAAACAGACTTGGTCACCAACTTGGAAACTATGCTCCATCCAATGCTTGTCATGCCTTGCCTTGTATCTGGCTTGGCTCTTTTCCAGCTATTCCTGTACTGCCTGGTGGATCTCCTGGATTTGTTCAATGAACCTAGTTGCCCTGTCCACATCACTGTGTCCCTCAACTGTGGTATCTGTACCAAAGACAAAATCCAAAGGAGACATTGGTGTGAAACCAAAACAAGTCTCAAAAGAAGATCTCTGTGTAGAAGAATGTTTTGCTCTGTTGTAAGCATGTTGCACATAACACAAATGTTCATCCCAAAGCTTAGGATGTTTGCTGCAATATTCTCTAAGTAACTGGATTACTGTCCTGTTAACTACTTCTATCTGGCCATCAGTTTGTGGATGAAAAGTTGTGCTTTTCTTCAATTTGGTGTCCATCAGTTCCCACAGACTTGACCAAAACTTCCCAACAAATCAGGTGTCTCGATCAGATACAATGGCAGTGGGTAATCCAAAATGAACCCATACATGTTCAAAGAACAGTTTTGTAGTTTGTTCAGCTGTAACCTATTTGTTACAAGGTATCAAAATACACATTTTGTTGAACCTATCCACAACAACATATAGATAATCATGACCTTTCCTTGATTTAGGAAGTCCTCCAACAAAATCCATAGAAACACTTTCCCAAGGGTGAGAAGGAACTGGTAATGGAGTGTACAAGCCTATTTTTCTATTGTTGAGCTTGCTTTTAGCACACATAGTACACCCTCTTACATATCTAGAAACTGTCTCGTTCATTATTGGCCAATAACAAAATATTTGCAGCTATGCAACTGTTTTACTTACCCCAAAGTGACCTAATATCAGAGAAGTGTGTGCTTCTCTAATTATCTTTACTTTCTCAATTGGTGGAATGCAGAGTTTCCCACAATGGTATAAGAGTTGGTACTTTACATGATAATCCAATTCTTCTACTCTACCTTGACTTAAAGTTGCATATACATCTTTAAAGTCTATATCTTGAGCATATTGTTCAATGTAGCTCTCATGTAGTACATAATTATGCTTAAGTATAGTAGATGCATTTATAATGGGTCTAGATAACATGTCTACAACTTTATTATGTATGCCTTTTTTATATCTGATGGCTAAATGAAACCGTTGTAGAAAACCCATCCATCTGTAGTGTCTTGATTGCTGCAACTTAGTTTGGGAGTGTACATATTGAAGTGGTTGATCAAGAGTATGTATTACTGTCTCTTTGCCCATTAAGTAATGTTTCCACTTTTTCACACTCTGAACTAATGCATACAATTCTTTATCATATGTAGGATAGTTAACTACTGCAGGATTAAAAGTCTCAAAATGATAACATATGGGTTTACCGTGCTATGTCAACACTACTCCCATGGCATAGTCACTGGCATATGTTTGGATCTCAAATGGTCTTTGAAGATCAGGCAGTGCTAGTACAGGTGATGTACTAATCGTTTCCTTCAAGGTGTCGAAGGCTTTCTGATGTTTGCCTCCCCACTGAAACACTTTGTTCAATCTTGTTAAAACATGTAAGGGAGCTGCAATTGAGGAAAAGTTCGAAATGAACTTCCTCCAATATTATGTTGCCCCTAAGAAGCTTCTTGCTTCTATAGCAGACTTAATTTTAGGCCAGTTCATAATCACTGCCACCTTAGAAGGATCTATCTTCAATTCACCACCCCCTACTATATGACCCAAATAATTTAGAGATGTTTTTCCAAATTCACATCTTGAGAGTTTAACATGAAGTTTTTCTCTTTTCAAAACATCTAATGTCTTCTTAACATGCTTTAAGTGTTCTTTCCACATTTTACTAAAAATCAGAATGTCATCTAGATACACAATAACAAAATCATCAAGAAAAGGTTTGAGTACCTCATTCATTAATCTCATGAAAGTAGTAGGAGCATTAATTAAGCCAAAAGGCATAACCAACCACTCATACAATCCCTGCTTTGTTTTGAAAGCAGTCTTTCATGCATCTTGTTCTACAACTCTGACTTGATGTATCCACTGTGCAAGTCTAGCTTGGTGAAATAAACAGCTTCCTTCAATTGATCTAAAAGATCATCTATGCGAGGAAGGGGATAACGATTTTTGATTGTTATCTTATTCAGTGCTTGGTAAACAATGCACATTCTCCACGAGCCATCTTTCTTTCTCACCAAAATGATTGATGACCCACATGGTGATGTGCTAGGTCTGATGAACCCTTTCTTTAGCAACTCATGCACCTGCTTCTTGATTTCAGCATTCTCTAAAGCAGACAACCTGTACATTCCAATGTTAGGCAATGGAGCATCTTGCTGCAAAATAATATCATGTACTATTTCCTTTTTGGGTAACAGACCTTTAGGTTCTTGAAACAAGATATCATACTTTGAAACAACCTTTTCTATATCAGCTTGTTGTTTAGCCTTACAACCCACAAATACATTGGTTTTTTCAGGTTTCCTTTCCTTTACAACCATCAGTAAGAATTGTTTGCATGAATTTATCATTCTTTTCATCTGCCCTAAGTTTAATATGAGAGTATAATTATTCTTGAGCTTATGAGATCTTACAAAGTATTTGATTCCATCTTTAACAAGTAGATACTTGTTCTCAGCTCTATAGAAAATAGCTTTCCTATCATACAAGTAAGGACTTCCTAAAACGATTCCACATATATCCAAAGGAATTATGTCTAACTCAACCTCATCAACAAACGCTGACCCGAAGGAATACTTGAGTTTGCACTGTGTAGTCACTTGTAGTTGTGCTTTATCATTCAACCATCCTAATGGGTATGGTTTCTTGTGAGGTGTAGTTGCTAATCCTAATTTCTTTACAATTGCTTCAGAAATCAAATTTACTTGTGAGCCACTATCAAACAAAGTATAAATCTTTTGATGTTTGGAAATAACTCGAATATGGAAAAGCTCATGTCTTTTTCTCTCATTTTCTTCATCAATAATAGTTTGAGCAGAATTACTAGTAGATGCTTCAAAATTATTACCTTTTATACCTGTGGCTGCAATGATTGTTTCATCTCCCGAGTCTGACCCTAAGTCTTTCTGAATAGCTGTAGCAATCTTCCTCTTCTTGCCCTCAGACTTCTTAGGTCTCAGCTCTGGATGCAGAATCCAACAGTGCTCATCATCATGCCCATCCTTTTTACAGTGAGTGCATGAAGCTTTGATTTTCTATTCAGTGTTAGCCTTCCTTGCTCTTGCTTGTAGTGGGCTGGGATGGTCCCCCAACTTTTGGATTGCCATTCTTTCCTCTAGCTTCTAGATGAGTAGCTTGTACATATACCTCATCTATACTAGTGGGATTAAACATGAGGGCGGTATGCCTCATGTAGCTATGTAGAACACCAATGTACTTCAAAAGAGTCTCTGGTGAGTCTAATGAGATCCCTAGAATCAATGCTCTCTTTCTAAATTCTTGAGTGTACCCTTGAACAATTTTCCCTTTCAACTGCTGAAGAGTTTACCAACTCATCATGGCTTGTTGCATGTAGGCCAATGGATAGAACTGCTTCTTGATTGTAGAAACAAAGTCACTCCAGACAGAGATAGTCTTACCATGTCTTTTCATGTCAGCTTGGGTCCTGCCTTCCCACCAAACCAAGGCAGTGCCTCCTAGGCGTAGGCTTGCCAGCTGAATTTTGCTCTTGTTTGAGTCGATGTTTTGTACTCTACAATACACATCAATTTGTCTAATCCAATTGTCCAACTTTTCAGCATTTAGCTCTCCATCATATATAGGTAAATCGAATTTAACATCTAGCTTAATCAAAGATGCTTTCTTATTATGCACAGGGCTATTAGGAGGTGTGAGAAATCTTTCCTCTTTCCATTTTCCTTTTGAGTGGTCATGGGAATGAGATTCATCTTCTTCTTTATCTTGTTTAGAACATGATGAATCTTCATCCTTATGCTTTCTAAAGTCCCTATACATTTCTTCTACCATAGACTTTATAGCTAGGAAAATCTCTATGAATTGAGGGTCTGGCCCCATAGAACCTTCCTCTGACATTATCTTCCAAGGATAGACTCTCCCAATTTCAGGATTAATTTCGACCAACTCTCCTTCTCCTAATTTGAGCTTTGATCTAGTGAGCATTCAACAGGTAAACCAACACAAGCTTGTCTAACCTTATAGCCTTGATCTGATACCACTTGATTTGATAATCACCCTATGAGTGACCTTAGTTAAATATTTATTAAATGAAGGTATTACAGACTCATATGTTGGTGTGTGTGTCTATGTTATTTAAGCAACAGATCGATCAGATTGCAAATACACAGACACTTGAAATGGAAAACAACAGAGAAACATAGTAATCAAATACAAGAAAACAAGAATTTAATAAGGAGTTCACCCTATCCTCCAGGGCTACATCTCTGGTCCAACTTTCATTGGTGGCCTTCTTTTTATTGTGTCTTGAAGCAGAGAATTATAATGACGGAGCTCAACATGAGTCTCTTGAAACAGATTGGCTTGGCAGGGTGGTTCTTCGATTCCCCAAGCCACTGGAGTACCCAGATTCTCTTCCTTACCAGCTCTTTGACCTCTCTGGTCTAACAGATCCTCTTAGGGATGGATTGAATCTCTCAAGCTCTTTGGTGCTTGATGCTGCCCTTGATCAGCTCGACCCTCTGCCTTCTTTCTGCTTTTTGCTTCATTGGTTCTTCTCTTTTCTATCTTTTGTCTTCGGTGTTCCATCTTTCGGTTCCTGACTCTCTCTGTGTCTTTTTTGTTCTTTGTTTATGGCTTAAAACCATTCGAGCTCATGGCAGTTTGTTTCCTCTTCCACCTTCATCGATTCACCTACTTGCAGCTACACTTGGAGTTCCTTTTTCTCGGCGTCATCATCATACTCATAGGGATGGCCACTTGTCCTCCTACAAACTGCGCCAGCTTGCCTCATTGGTTCGTTTCTATAGTTACATTATGAATGATTCATTTGCCATCGTGGTGGTCAATTTGGACTTCAAATTCTTCTAAATAATGGCTTATTCCCTCGTCAATTATGTCTTCTCCATTCGGTGTGATCTCAGCCATTAGATTTGGAGCCCCCTAGATCTGACAAAATTCGGTCATCCCGTGCCGTTGACTAGCTCAACCGTTAATGCGCAATGAGCGGCGGTTTCCTCTCTCCTCATTTGCCACACGTCAAGTGCTAAGTGGAATCGCTCCTTTTCCTTCAAAGTTTCTTACCACCCATGGATTCCCCTGTTACACAAAAATATCGTCACCATGATTATTTGCAGTCAGTATGGGTCTATCATCACCTATACTAGCCTCCTAAGAAAGTCTCAGACCTTAGCTCTTCATGTCAAGCTTTGCAAAAGAGAGAAATACTTTGAAAATCAATATTACTCTGGTTCCACGCTTTCTCCTACTTTTACCTGCGGACCCGCACCCTTTGTTCATAATACCTGCGTACCTGCACGCTCTGTCTGTAAAGGGGTGGGTGCGTACCCCTGTGAAAGTAAAAAAGGCGCAAGTTTATCCTAAAAAATCACTTTGGGTTAATTCTAGATTTTTCTAGGAGGATTATTATACGGATGGATTTTCGCTCCAGGTGGTTATAGCATCCCAAAGAGAAAGGAGCTATACCATTGATAGGAGGAGCTACCCTTTAGGGGGGACTTTATCACCTTTGAAGGAGGACCATAAGTCTACAGTCCTATGCATAATAATTAGGCATATGGGTATTGCTAGAGAGGTTTAGAAAGCTGAACATTTTGAGGGTAAATGCTGATGGAATTGGGTATTGTTCTTTAACTTAAAGAGGAGAGATCCGCCTTTTGGTTTCATTGGGAAGTGAGAAGCTTGTCAAAGTAGAGGAGACTTCCTTGTCGGACCCTTGGAGGGGCTTGTAACAACATCAAGGCACAGGTTGTAAAGTTCTTCTTCATTTGAATTAATACAATCAGATTCATTTTTCTCAACAAATTGTCTTATGGTTTGTTTCATAATCTCCTTGATCATTATGATGAATATACTTTATAATATTGGCTTTTCAGGTGCTATTTAATTGTTTGCTTGTTTGTGTTTGCAGAATTACACTTCAAGGAAGCTCATTTTGAGCAAGGGAGTGAGGCTTCCACAAACTTGCATTGGACCCTAGGTAGGCCTAAAAACACTTGTTTGCCCTTATTTTACTCGCATATTTAGAGAAACATAGTTTTTGATTGGCTTGCTTGTCACTAGATATCAGTAGATACTAGGAAGGTCGATCTTGTCCGCAACCTCGACTCATTCCGCGTGACAAAATGGCGACTCCGCTGGGGACTTGATTGTTTTCCTTGTTTTTTTTTCTTTGACCTGAGAAACTTGCCTTTTTGTTTCTGTTTTTGGCTTGTTGTGTGTGCAATTGGGTGGATTTAATGGATCTAGGTTTGTTTTGGCTTTTCATAACTTTAGGAGAAGTCCGCACCCTGTGCTTGTATCACAGTGCATACCCCTACGCACTTTTACTTTGTACACAGAGCGGGCACGCACCTGTGCAAACTCTGAACCTACGGACCCTGCTAAATTTTTGAAAAACTTAAATTTTATTCTTTTAAGTAGTTTTATTTTGGTTTAGGTATTGTTATCCTCTGCTCAGACCTGCATGTGACTTGTTGAAGACTTTCCTTGGTCTAATTTCATTGGTGTTAGGATTTTAGGTGAAAGTCCTAAAAGTTTTGGTTGTCGGTCTTGATTTTCATTTTGGTCGTGTAGTAGCTCAGAGCTTAGAAGCATAGAAGCCTCAGATCACCCTGGTTTTTATTGTCTTCTTGTGAGTCTGACCATTTGTAAAATCAACCCTTGTTGAGAAATCCATTGTGTGTTTTCTCTTTCCAAAGTTTCGAAAAGCTTGTGTTAAAAGTTTGGATTTCATTTTTACAAAAAGAACAAAAGATTGCTTGTTTTTTACTGATTTTTTATTCTGGACAAATTAGTCCTTGGTTTGCTTATTTCCAAGTAAAACATCCTTGAAAAGACAAAAATATTTTGTAAGCTTTTACTTCAAGTAGTTTTTTATAGTTTGTAGATCTTAAGATTTGCATTGTTCATAATTTCTCAAGATTTGTTTTAGTTTTTTTTAAGACTTGCTTTAATCATAGTTTTAAGTATTTTTATAAAAATACAAAAATCTCTTTTGAAAAGAGTTTGTTTTGGTAGCATTTGAGTGTTTGAATGAAAAAGGAAATTCTTGTGCAAATAACAAGTTGTCTCATTTTGAGTGCATTGGAACAAAAATTCTTCTTTAAATTTTTTTGTTAAGAGAGATTTGTGTTTACACGCATTTGCATTCTCAAACCCTTTCCTAGCTAGAAGTTCATTGAAGAGAAAAGATTGTTTGATCATCTTAAGTGCATCTTTTTAGTTATTTTGAGTCGAATCTTCACATCACAAGTTTCATCTCCACAACTCTTGACCTAATCAAAAACCAATAAAAATAACGCTTAAAGTAAAATTAATCTAGAAACCTTTTTATTTCTAGGGCTCTTTTACACCAACATAGCTTAGGCTAGTGTCTTGGAGTAGGGAGTACTTAACTCTCCAAGATAGTAAAACAAACAAGTAGTTGTATCTTGCGGTAGGAGAAAAATCCAATTGTTGCATCTATGC